>JAVIWB010000424.1:0-156818 GCA_031893035.1 Dermolepida albohirtum
ACTAAACGTAATGATTATTACTTCATCTTGACTTGGAGGTTGGATTCAGACCTCGGTGCTCATCCTGCCGATATTTCGTCTTAAATTCCATGCGACATCTGCAAGGCTTAACTGCTGTCGTTGTTGCACTGAAACTGCTTCAATTTCAATGCAACAACAGTAGTTAAACTGGAAAAATGTTTCATGGAATCCGAAATGAAACATAGGCAATATGAATACCTTCAAGATGAAGTAACCATGGACAATAACCGCGGCAGTCTACAAGTCTACAAACCAGAATTATAATCATCACTTTTTATAAGAAAATAAGAAACGATTTACCAAGTAAAAATTTTACAAAAGCCTTCACTCTACATATTTTTGTTTTTGAGGTGACATGAATTACACAAACATAATAATAATAAATTAGCAGCTACAAAAAAGGAATACAATTACAATTATGTATAATACAGTAAAACCTGTGTTAACGGCCACCTGAGTTTCAAAGTTCCCCGAATCGACTATAAGGAAATTCCCATACACAAATACCCGTTAATTACGGCCACCTTTGTAAAACGGCCGCGTCCAAATAACCCAAACTTTTACGGCCTATTTTCATAGAAATTTACCTGCCAATGTCGGCCGGACTATTTATGACATGTATATCTTTATTGACGGAAATACCTAATACAAATTGTCGGGGTTTCCTATTTCCTGGTAGTAATTCACCCTTTTCGATTTAAACTTTATTATTCTAAAGGAAACAATTCAATTTAAAGTTGTCTCCGTATTCGAAAGGTTCTTAATTAAGTATGTCGCAAAAAAGAAAACGTTTGTCGCTAAAAGACAAAATAAATATTATCGCGGAAAGTGAAAAGTATGCGTTAAGTTCGCGAAAGTTGGCCGAAAAATATGGGGTTGGAAAAACACAAATTAACGATATTATGAAAAATAAAGGTGAATTAAAAAAGATGGTCGAGGAAGGTGTTAACATGGAGCTAAAACGAAAATTTCCGAAGTCGGAAGGATTGGCAGTGGATCAAGTCGTCTACAATTGGTTTTGCAAAGCCAGAAATAAAGCAATTCCAATATCTGGGCCGCTACTTAAACAAAAAGCACTGGAGACAGTAAGCAGTTTAAAGATAATGCCACTTCACATTCTAAAGTTCCATAAGAAAATGTTAAACTAGTCTTCGTATTGTCAGCCCTTGGATCAAGGAATTATTCAGAATTTCAAATTGATTTACCGAAATTTTTTGATTAAAAAGCTTCTAACGTTTATTGACAATGAATGTGATTTTGAAATTTTTGAAAAAAACATAAATTTAGCCAATGCACTTGTATGGATTAAAGCTGCTTGGAAAAAGGTATCTCCTGCTACAGTTAAAAAATGTTTTTCCAAGGCCGGATTTTCTGATGTTATCCAGGAGGACACAATGTTTGATGAAGAAGACGAAATACCCCTTGCCCAGATATATCCTGCAGTTCGTAATGAATTTTTGATGGATTTAGATGAATATGCTTCTATTGATCGCCATGTGCCTACAGAGAGCCCTAACTTCAGTATTCCAGAAATTGTTGAAGATTTGTGCAATAATGATGAAGAACATAACTCTGATAATAGTGACTTGGACGAATGTGAAACTCCAAAATCTAGTTTATCTAGTATGAGTGAAGTGTGTGCAAAATTAAGAGACATACAAAATTATTTATTGTGCAATAACAATGGTGACATTTATATGGATGTTTCTAAAATTTTACTTACATGTGAAGCTGCAGTTTTTAAATCGAAGCTAAAAAATGTGAAGCAAACAAATATTGAAACATACTTTAAAAAATCCTAATAAATTGTGTTTTTTCGTATATATTGTAATAATATGTACATATAAATAATTTATTAGATGTCATATTATCTATAATATGTAAATACATTAAAATTTTAGTTTTTCTTACACATATTTGTATTTATTTACTATTTACTTTAATTAATAAAATAAAGAAAGCAAATCCTAAAATTAATTATGTATTTTATTTGTGAGACTAAAAACCTGTCAATTACGGACACCTTTATATAACGGCCAATATATTTTGCTTTTTGGGTGGCCGTTATTGACAGGTTTTACTGTATATGATTTAGTATTGCCAAAATGACCAAATCGCTGCATGCATATACATTTAAAAAAACGGATGACTGTAATTCTATTTTGTACTGAAAAGAGTTTTGTAGAACTGATAACGTGCAGGATTTTTAAATTGTCCAGATCACAGTAAAGCACTATTTCCAGGTTTAATAATTAGTTTTACGTTATAGGTGAAGCAAGGATCTAGGAGTTTACATATAGAGATAACATTAAATTGGGCAAGCTTACTAAATGAGTTAAGAATATTTGAATTTAGATTCGATACATTCATGGACATGAAAATATCGTTTCTGAATTCTAACATACATTGCTATATTTGGCAAACAGCTTTTGTAAAACACGGCATACAAAATATTTTTACTGAAATATATCAGTACTCACCAAGCAGATCTATGATAGTACAAATTGAATGCTAGATGTGTTAAAATAAATTTTATGTGAATATATTTTTCTCACTATTAAATTGAATATACACATGTACGCTCGTGATTATTAAAAGAAGAAAATCACGAAATGGACTGTTTCCATAAATGATAGAAACAGTCCAAATAACAAATCACACTACAATCCATCATCAACAATGAGACTTCATGGGTTAGGAAAACACAAAACTAAATAATTTCTATACTATTTATGACAAACAACAAGGATCGAAAATAAAATTTGTTTCTGTTATTTGATCTTGTATAAAATTTCCAGTTTTCTTTTAGTTAAAATAATTCACAAAGTACTATGCTTAATTACTTACTTAACCCCTAGGTTTTCCACTACTAGTCACTCAACTGTTGGCAGAACCGAGTCCTTCCCATCCATAATTCTCCTTCCAGCTTTTCCTATCTGTTATCAGGTTCTTTATTTACTACTACACTATATTTCTTTTCCATGCTGCTTTTCCCACTTCTTCCAACAATGATTTAATTAGTTGTTACCTTTTCTCTTTTCTTTTTGTGCTAAGCATTTTCTGTGTGTCTTTCTATTGGTAATCTGTATACATGCCATGGCAACTCCAATTATCTTCCTTCAATAACATCTTTTAATATTCTCATTTGTAATTACTTCCTATGCATTTTATTTTTGATGTACTGCTGCACTTTTCTTTACATCTTTCATAAGGATTTCTTCCCTGCTATATTTAGTCTACTTCCATCTTTTTTTCTGTGGTAATCCATATTTCATATGAGTATATTAGTTAATGTTATCACCTTCTTCATCACTCCTACTTTTTTAACCCTTTTACTTTTGGAAAAATGATTTTTTCCTAATATTAAAAATGTTTCCGATTTTTTCCATTTAGTTCCTTGTCCAGTTTTCTATTTTATTTTAATTGTGGTTTCTAAGTATTTAAAATAATTTACTTGTTTCTAAGTCCTTTCTATATATTTTATTTCTATGTATTTGTTCTTTCTTTACTACTACCATTATTTTTGTCTTATATATATTTATGTGCATGTTTATTTCCTTAAATTCTCTCCTAATTACGTCCATATTTTTCTATAAATCTTTCTTTCTACGAACAGGAGTTGTGCTACATTTATTTGACTCACTCTGCAGTTTCTTATTTTAAGCCCTCTTGGTTCTTGTTTAGCCTTTTGTATAAAGGAAAAAGTCTTGTGTACGTTTATCCTATAAACACATATGAGAATTAGATAAAAAATTTGCGTTTTAAGAAAGATGTCTATCATTTAAAGATGTCGGGGATTATTTCTGAATGTTAATAATACTTTTATTATATATTATGGAAGGTATATACTCACATATTTATTACGGTTAGCTTATATTGCCGATATCTAATTTTATGCGCGAAATGACAATTTACAGAAGCTACCACTATGAACAGCAAACATTAAAGCAGGGAAATTTCCGATTATAACTATTTGTCATTATATTAACCATTACAAAAAAAATGGAATTTATGTTTGTAATTAAGCAATAATAAGTCATAGATACTGGAATAATAAATTTATAGAATATATTTCTAAAATATAGTATATTAAATCGTTTCACAAGAGAAAAATTATTTAAAAAAAAAAAAACGTTACGAAAATATGTGGCGCCCTCTCTAATTGAAAGGTAGAACTTTCAACAATGTCTGCCAGTAATCCTTTTATTTAGGTTTGAAACTGGAATAAATACCGCTTAAAGTTTGTACAATGTTTAGTAGATGGCGCCACCAATTACAATTTTTTACAAAAAAGCATTGAAATTTATGTCTTTAATTTACTAATGTCATTAATAATCATTGAAAATTAAAATAATGTTTTGTTGAAATATATTATCATCACGCAATATACTAAATCGTAAAGAAGTGTTAGAAAATTTTAAATGTATGGCCGTATTCTGGAGGGTGGCTTAATTATTTACTTGTCTTTCGGTTACGCACACATACACACGCACACGCACACGTACACACACACAGAGAGAGAGAGAGGGAGAGAAAGAGAGACCCGCGCGCGCGCGCGAAGATTTGGCATTGAGGCACTGTAACGGCGAAATGAAATGCGTCGTGCAGCGACGGCGATGGCAGATGTCGATAGACCGCCAATCTTCTCAAAAGAAAAGACCCAAAAAAAGGGAAAATTTCAGCTGTGAGGCCGTATCTCCAACGCTCTACGAGATACAGCGCTTTGAAGTTCACCAGTGTTGGCTTACACACACACACACACTATCTTATGTATTTTGATCTGCTGATTCAGAAAATGTACCTAATTGGCATCGTATCTCTTTCGGTTCTCGAGATATTCGCAAAAAACACTTTTGCAAGTTGCGAAAATCGCGAAAATTTTGGATTTTCGTTCAAATCGGCAAGCTATCTCCCAAGGGCCTCTCGACGATCGCGCGGACACTTCCGGATGCGTATTGACGTCCGGAATCGACTGCTTCAAACCGGAACCCGCTACGACTTCGCGTTCTCGAGTTATGACCAGAAAACCAAAAATTTTTGCGAAAATTCAAACAGCCACTGCGGCCAAACTGTTCGCTCTACAGCAACGAGCTTGTGCTCATTTTAATCCTTGTGAAGAGTACTTTCATTGGTGAAAATTTTGTGGCGATCGGACGAAAAATGTGGAAGTCGTGGCCGTTTGACGATTTTTGCGATTTTTTTGAACCTCGAGCGATGAAATTTAAAAAACAGAAAAATCAAAGTGTGGATTTTCGCACACACACACACACACGCACACCCACGCACGCGCGGCCCCACGCACACCCAGACACACGCACACACAGACATACGCACACACAGACACACACACACGCAAGCACACGCACACACACACACAGAGAGAGAGAGACCCGGGCGCGCACGAAGATGTGGCATTGAGGCACTGTAACGGCGAAATGAAATGCGTCGTACAGCGACGGCGATGGCAGATTGCGATACTCAAAAGAAAACCGAAAAGAAGGGAAAATTTCAGCTGCGAAGCCGTATCTCCAACGGTTTACGAGATACAGCGCTTTGAAAGTCACCAGTGTTGGCGTACACACACAGAGAGAGAGAGACCCGGGCGCGCGCGAAGATGTGACATTGAGGCACTGTAACACTGAACTTTTACAATTTCAAGATGCTGGATGTTCTTGTCGACTAAGAGCTACTTACTCAGTTAATTAACAGATAAATGTGAACAAAATTATTTAAAAATTGCAATAACAATTATCTTCCCAGTCAACCCTACTGGAAGAGAATATGATTTTAAGGAAATTAAAATCTATTAAACTACTGCTATTGCTAAAATCTAGGTTAATATTAAGATGTTACAGTCGGCATAAATAAGAATAATATGCAATTTAAAAAATACAATTTTAAGATATAAATTTATTTAAAATACAAATATCACAATGGTTTTCTTATAAAACTATCAATTTCTAAAGCTAATTTAACTAATGATTTAATAGCACATAGTATGAACAAACATTACCTCCCTCTCTCGTCCAACACACGAATGTATTTGAAGGACAAAGCGAGAAGGTGTCTATCTCGCTGTTCAAGAACGAAATTCCCAGAACGTGTATAGACAGACACTTGCTTCCACGGCGATTTGCCAAAAAATGAATGTTAAAAGGAATCATTCAAATGTTAATACCACCCTGTATACTACGTATGTTTCAGAGATTCACTCATCGTCAGGTAGACTTGTGTTATTATTTTATCGTATCTTTTCGATACAGAACATAGTATGTCATATTTTCGTCACCTGTGAGTTAAAATTTCTAAATATTATACGACAAAAATTCATTTTTAAACTTTGTAAGGTCTATGTGAAACAAAAAGGAAAAGAAGGACTTCTTGTAAATATGGTTTGGCCCGCACAATCGTCCGATATGAATCCTACCGAGATGCTGTGGGATGAGCTAGACAGAAAAGTGAGAGAATACTGTCCAGAATCGCAGCAGCAGTTGTGGGAACACCTTACAAATGCTTGGAACAATATTCGAGTTGAAACTCTTCAAAAACTTGTGTTGAGACTGCCCAAAATTTGTAAAGAAGTTATTAAGTGTAGAGATGGATATTTTGACGAAAGTCTCTTAAAATAAAAATTACCAATTTTTGTTCATAGAACTAATGTTCTGTATCGTTTATTTTAATAGTAATTACATTTTTATTCGTTATTGTTTTACCAAAAGTGTACAATTTTTTTGCATTTTACGAAAAGTGATCCCTCATTTATGGCCGGTAGTGTACATATACAAATATAATACATATCGCTTGTATTTTTATTCATAAACATAGAGAACAACCACAACTATGTAGAATGATTGCTTTGACAAAACCCACGGGTTGTCAGAATTTTGTAAACACACCACAGATACATATATATATATATATATATATATATATATATATATATATATATATATATATATATATATATATATATATATATATATATATATATATATATATATATATATATATATTATATATATATATATATATATATATATATATATATATATATATATATATATATATATATATATATATATATATATATATATATATATATATATATGTGTGTGTGTGTGTATGTATATGCATACATAAAATCTTTACAAATCATTAATCATTAAATTTGTAGAACAAATATAGAGAAAAGTAAATAAAACTTTTCCAGACCTGATGAAACTCAAACTTCTATTGCATCAGTTGCCGAAATGGATTTAATTCATGTGTAAAGATGATGTAAATAAATATTAAGAACAAGAATACAAAATCGAGATATACAGAAACACCATAAACAAAGGTGTTTATAAAATTCGATATTATTAGTGAATTCATTTTTAACAGTACATAAAATATAATGTACAGTAAATATTACAGGTTCTTTTTACAAAAGGTTTACGATGTACACGAAAAAGCAGATGCATCGGAAAGTCATTACCAGTTTTTTTTAACAGATGTCGCTAGGCTTAAGTATGCAACGTTATGATTTGACAGATGTCATTTTATTCTACTGACATCAAGCTTCAAAGTCATACATGTTATATTTTGCAAAAGTAACACTGTCATAGATTTATACCTCTTCGAAAAGGCTGACTTTCGTGCCTGAAAAAGTGCATTTGCGACACGCATTACTTTTCTTATTTAATCAAAAGACAAAAGCCGCTGAAAGTCATCGTTATGGTGAGGATGCTCCAACCACAAAAACATGTGATTCGTGGTTTCAATTACTCAGATGTGGTGATTTCGATGTGCAAGACAAAGAAAGTTCTGGTAGACCAAAAAAAATTTGAAGATGTGAACTGCAGGAGTTATTGGATGAAGACTCAAACTCAAAAACAATTGGCAGAAACGTTAAATATTGCCCAAGAAACGATGAGCAACCGATTACGAGCAATGGGAAAAATCCAAAAAATGGGACAATGGGTGCCACATCAATTGAATGACAAGTAATTGGAAAACCGAAAAATCGTCTGTGAAATGCTGCTTCAAATGTACGATTGGATGTTATGTCTGCATAGAAGAAAAAGATATGACCGGAAGTCGTTTCTGCAACGAATAGTGACTGGTGATGAAAAATGGATTTATTTCGAAAACCCTAAGTGTAAAAGATTACGGTCGTCACCTGGCGAAGCCGGCCCATCGACTCCAATGTCAACTCGTTTTGGTCACAAGACAATGCTCTGTGTTTGGTGAGACCAGAGTGGCGTGGTGTATTACGAACTCTTGAAACATGGTGAAACAGTTAATACTAATCGCTACCGACAACAAATCATCAATTTGAACCATGCATTGATAGAAAAACATCCAGAATGGGACTGAAAACACGGTAAAGTGATTTTACGACACGATAACGCACCGTCTCATACATCGAAACCGATTAAGCAAGCATTTAAAACACTTGGATGGGACATAATATCTCACCCACCGTACTCTCCAGACCATGCTCCGTCCGACTATTACCTTTCCGCATCAATGGGACATGCTCTTGCAGAGCAGCACTTTGCCAATTTCGAAGAAGTTAGAAAATGGCTCGATGAATGGTTTTGCTCAAAGGACAATTTCTTTGGGATGGCATCCATAAATTGCCTGAAAGGTGAGCAAGATGTATCAAATGGCCAATACTTTGAATAAATACATTTTTCCATTTTCTTGAAAATTATGTAGTTTTTTTACTTTTTTACACCTGGTATATTATTTTATTTGAACTACATGCTAGGAAGCAATGAAGGTGGCGACTTTGATGTGAGGAGGAATCTAACGTCACTAACTACAACGTAAAATGTACACAAATCGTAAATTTAAAATTATCCAAAACATTTTAATCTATTCATAGACCGCGAATATAATTCTGTGGGAAATGACAGAGAATTTTTACAATTGCTTAACACTTATTTTTCATTATACGGTACTTCTGTTGTACAATTATCGCGTAATTATGGTCTAAATTAAAACGTTTGCGTATATTATCAGTAATAACCACTATATCCGCACCTAATAAATCAATTCGGTAGAGACATGAATGTACACATGTTGACTTAAGTAATTATGAGCCGCTTGACGTTGTTCGGAAGCCTACATGTTTGAAATCATATTTTGAAGTTTGACAGAGGTCACGAATAAATGACGCATTGATTGTAGTTTATATCTAGAGGAAAACTTGTATGTCTTTTGTCTTTAATAATAGTAATAGTAATAATAATAATAATAATAATAATAATAATAATAATAATAATAATAATTTATTGATGTATAGGTACCTACACACGTTATTACATGACATAAATAAATAAAAACACAAAAAACTTTTGTGGCTCTCAATAAATACGCAACCAAACAGTTTAAAACCCGCAAGATTTATACAAAAACAATAGAATAACAATGAAAACATAAAAAACGCAAAAATGGCAATGTCAAAATTTATATTTCAGAAAGTCATTTACTGAATAGAAACAATTCTCCACCAGCACTGTTTTTATTAATTTTTGAGTCCAATCCATAGTAGGCCCTTAAACCTATCAGGCAAAGCCTTGTATATCTTCACAGCCAGGTAATTTGAACTTAGCTGACTTTCCTAATGCGATGATACGGTATGACCCAACTACTCTGGTTTCGTGTTTTATATTCATGAAAATCACCATTTTCGCAGAACCTTCTTGGCGACTTATGAACAAACTCCAGGCAAGCAAGGGTATACAAGGATGGGAGGGTCAGTATTTTGTGTTGTCTGAATAGATTTACGCAACTTGTGGTATTAGATACACCACTAAGGGCTCTGATTGCACTCTTTTGCATCCTGAAAACTGCCTCAGTCGCGCCAGATACTCCCCACATGAATAGGCCATTGACGTGTAAACCATTTAGAATGGTGTGGTACTTATCTCTACCGAGATAATGCCGAATGTATAGCTCAAATGATTAAGGAAAATTTAGATAATTTAGCTACAATTAGGAATGTACTAGAGTACTATAGCTTGTTACTGTTTCCGCAGCACTTACAGTCATCTGCATGCAAACAGCATTTGTCTTAAATTTGCTGAAATATCGATTTATACGTTGAATAAAAGAAATTCAAGTTTATTGAACTCTTTATTCCAACAGGTTACATAACTATAACACTAAATAAATAGGTTTTTTAATACCAAAGAGAAAATAAAACAGTTTATATTCCAGGACAAACAAAATAATTGTGCATTAAAATACCAGTCATGCCAAAATACTAACCAAAATCATCTTTACTTAGTCAATTGGATTGAAACACTTAATATTTTGTTGCTTGCCCTTTATTGTTTATCACCTCTTAGTACCTGTGGGGCAACGAGTTCACCAGTTGTCTACGTGTCTCTGCTAAAATCGATTGCCATTCAGCTTGGCATACTCTCTACAAATCGTCAATATTTTGTGGCTTAGGGGTAGAAAAAATCTTTTTTTAACCCCACTCGTAAATTTTCAATGGGGTTTAAGTCTGGTGATTATGCCGGCCAACCCGGAACGCAATTATCTCAAAACCATGTTTCCGCTTTACAAGAAACCTGTCACATCTTAGTGGCATTTCTTTCTCTGTATATGGAAGAAACACAGTTTGTAATATGTTCACATAGGCATCAGCATTCATTATGCATTCAATCTTGTGTAAAGGGCCTACCCCATACCACGAAAAACACCCCCACAGCATCCGAATTTTACCGTCTTTTTGGTGTACTGGGATTGAAGTATTATCAATGGTGGTATTCGTACCTGTTGTTGGTATGCATCGGAATTAAATAAAACTATTCTGGATTCATCGGATCACAGTACATATCGTATCTTTGGAGCAGCGTTTCACAGACGATTTTTTGATTTTACATTTGCCTGTCATTCAATTCATGTGGCACCCATTTTCCCATTTTTTGGATTTTTCCCATTGCTCGTAATCGGTCGCTGATTGTTTCTTCGGCCACATTTAACGCTTCTGCCAATTGTTTTTGAGTTTTGGTTGGGTTTTCATCCAATAACTCCTGCAGTTCCGCATCTTCAACCTTTTTCCGTCTACCAGAACGTTCTATGTCTTGCACATGGAAATCACCACTTTTGACTTGTCGAAACCACGCCTCACATATTTTTATGGTTTTAGCATGCTCACTGATGACTTTCAGCGGCTTATTTTTGATTAAATACGAACAGAAATGCGGGCCGCAAATGCACTTTTTCAGGCACGAAACTCGGCCTTTTCAACGAGGTATAAATCTATAACATTGTTACTTTCGCAAAATATTGTATAACATGTATTGCTTCGAAGCTTGATGTCAGTAGAATAAAATGACATATGTATGTATGTATCAAATCATAACAGTGCATACTTAAGTCTAGCGACATCTGTCGGTACACCTGGTAAAAGTATAATATATAAACTGCACCCTTTCGAACGAAAAGTCAATATTATTGATGTACTAGTTTATATTCAATATTGCACTGACAATTTTGTTATAGTAAATAAACATCAGATTAAGTTTTCTGCGTTCATAAAAATATATCTGCTTTAATTATTCGATTTTTAAAATTCGTCATAAAAAGTTCAGTAAACTTAATTCAGTAAATTTAAATTTTTAAGTACAGAATATTATCAAATTAAAAAGAAGAAACGCCTGTTGGAACACACTTTATTACATATATTTAGATATGGGTCTTTTAATAATATGTTATCACAGATTTTTTAAACATCGCGTAAATATAGAGGAATATAAATAAACAAATTTAAAAAATATGCGATGATTTTGTTAATCATTGAGAAGCGGTTACAGATGTTAAGTTACTTCTATACTGTCTCGGCATCATCCGGTAAGTTTTACGTTAAATTTTCCAGAACAAAATAAATGTTCACATAATACGATGTGCGGTTCCCCAAATTTTTTTTCTTGTAACAGTCTTGTCCAAATAATCTCATATTTCCACGGTTTTATTTTTTCAGGTACACAAACAGTGTTTATAGGGTTAAATGCGTCTTAGTGATTCATATAAAAATTTTTGTGACAAAATGAATTATACACTACCAACCATAAGTATTTGTCCACCCAGAAAAACAAGTGTAATACATATGTACTTCGAACTTAAAATTTTATTACTTAAATATACAAATTGTTTTAGTTACTGTTGCTGATGTATCTATTGTATTTTAACAAAATAAAATCAATGTGAGGTTACCAGGGTTGTTTTGTTTAATATACAAGAGAAATACAATCTTTCTTCAACCAAAATGTTTTAGTTACTGTTGCTGATGTATCTATTGTATTTTAATGAAGTAAAATCAATGTGACGTTACCAGCGTTGTTTTATTTAATATACAAGAGAAATACAATCTTTCTTCAAACAAAGCGAAGAAATAAAAATCCATAAAACTAGGTGCATCAACAATCACCATATTTATATTCATATTTATATTTGTATCTATATTTTGCCGGACAGAATTTCGTCCAATAATAGGACAAAATCAATTATACATACACACAAATGTTCAAGCAAACAAAAAACAAAAATTACAAATACAAAATTTCTTGAATCATAACTAAACATAACAACTCCTTACATGTAAGTACCTGACTAAAGAAAAAAAATATATAAAAGTACAGAAACAAGCAGAGAAAAAATGAAAACTTAGCAATTCCCCCTACTTGTCCTCAATTGCTTGTCTGAATAATGCTCCCATGGAGTGATTGTGAAAGTCTCCTACATAAAATATTTTATTAAAATTACTGCACATTACATGTAGAGGCGACTTTAATATTACATTAGTTCTAGAAAGTGGACAGGAAAATGTAGTGTGATAACGAACCGACAATCGAGGAATGTGAAAATTCAGTTCTTGAAGGAGGAAAGGACAATCGACGCATAATATAAAAATATTAAATCAGTATAAACGCGTCTGTCTTCTAGTGAGGTGACATCAAACCGTTGCAGCAGTTCCAACTGGTCAATACCCTGTGCTGGATTAAAACCATCAACTCGAAAGGAGAGATATTTTAAAAACTGTCGTTGCACAGCCTCCAAAATGTTCTTATGGTCATGATAGTAAGGATACCATACCAAAATCGCATATTCAAGTTTCGATCTAACAAGCGAAAAATACAGACTTCATTGCTTGTATAAAAGTAAACGCTCCACAATTGCGTATAACTTACTTTTTGGATGCTATAAAGAGTTCCGTCATCTGCCACTAATTTCAACTCTGAAATCCAAATACACGATACTAGACGAAGACTAAAAAGTGGGATAAGTAGTCGCTTTACAACCTTCGTCTAGTATCATGTATAAGGTGTTTCAATAAGACATTTCATTTTCAATAGCCCGTCATATTAACAGTTGTCATCACTCAACCTGTATCCACTTGACAGATGGCAAGTAAAAATCAAGCCATTAATAAAAATGGAAGGACATTCGCTTCAACAACGCATTGAAATTATTAAAATTCACTACAAAAATGGTGAAAATTTCGCGGTCACAGATCGCAAAACTAATGCATTTTTGTGGCGTTGTGAAGCACCTTCTCAGCCAGCAATTGTGAAACTGATGGACCTAGGTCTTAAGGCTTCTAAAGTTCAGTTAACACAAGAACTCACGCCTACCGATCATCAACAACGTCGTGTCATTGTTAATTGGGTCCTTGAAATGTATCAAGCTAGACCGGAATTTCATCGAAATATCATCTGGAGTGATGAGGTCCATTTTCACCTCGGAGGCTATGTTAACAAGCAGAATTGTCGCATTTGGGGCTCGGAAAACCCAAGAATTATTGTTGAAAAGTCTCTTCATCCTAAGCGCGTGACTGTTTGATGCGGTTTTTGGTCTGGCGGGGTCATTGGACCTTACTTTTTCTAAAACGAGGGTGGAGCAACTGTTTCGGTAAATAGATTGCGCTATCGAACGTTGATTAATGATTTTGTATGACCGGAATTGGAAGATATTGATGTGGACGACGTTTATTTTCAACAAGACGGCGCTTCGTGCCACACAAGTAACGATACCATCGCTTGTTTGCGTGAAAAGTTTCCTGACCGTGTAATTTCTCGAAGAGGCGATCACAATTGGCCACCGAGATCTTGTGATTTAACACTTTTAGACTTTCTTCTTTGGGGCTACGTGAAAGATAAAGTTTATGCCAATGGCCCACAATCGATTCAAGACCTCATAGACGGAATTCGTGAAGTTATCGAGGACATACAGCCGCAAATGTGCGAATTGGTGATGGAAAATTTCATGAAAAGAATATAGTCCGCAGCGCAGCCGTGGCGGCCATTTGGCTGATATTGTTTTCCATTATTAATGGCCTACCCTCCTCTTTACAATTAAATAAACATCCGATTATTTCGTTTAAAAATACCCGCTTTCTTTTACATATCAAAATGAAACCTCTTGTTGGAAGACCCGTTATTTAGCTTTCGATTGTGTTACGAATTGTAGGAAATTGCTTAAGATCTGAAAATGTACATTATTACATCATAATTTGGTAATGTTAACTTCGTTTATAAAATATTATACATTTATTTTCTCGATTTCTCAATAATTCAATTAGAAATACTTGCTTCGTTTTTATTGAAATATACATTTTATTTCAATATACTATTATTGCAATAAAATTGTTTAAATCACATAATATATGCATAATATATAATAATAATTGCCCTCTTCCTCCGTGAATTCAACATAATTACATATTAGCACATAACAATACTGGTATATAAGCGAACTTAATGATCGTTACGTAATACAATCACAAATTGTTATCCTACCATTATGCTGATAGAATATGATGGTACATTGCAAACAAATATCAATGCTTTTTAATACTGCGTATTTTCCAATATTTATTAAACGGAAAACGAACCTTTTCACGTACTTTAGATACAGTTTTAATAAATGGTTTCCATACGTAAGTTCATGTAATGCATTTTTGCAGGAAATGCATATGTGATAAGATCATAATGAGTTCATTTCGTATTATTTATATATTTTCAAGCGTCATTAAAAAGGAAACAATTGGCGTAATACATTTTTATGAAATCCCAAGTAGTAAAGTGTGTCGTCTACTGAATACGTTTTCTCCAAATATGAAAATATATGCGAATGTAAGTTTGGGATCGTGAATATATGTAAATATCTAATCTTTTTATTTTAATGTATTATAATAATGTTGATTTTTAAAAATATTTAATTAAATATTAAGAAACGTAAATTCCCTTTGAATTAAAATATTATACCTAGTCCTGCCATAAATACTGATATAAAGGTTTTTAAGTACAAAAAGAAAACTGCAAGTTGGATTTAAATTATTTTTTGATAGTTTATTTTGGCAATAGTAAGCTACAAAATACAATGCAAATTACTCGAAATGGCCGCCATTTGCCTTAATACAACGCGGAAGTCTGCAGGGCCACTCATCAATCGCTGTACGGACGATATCCATGGGAAAATTGTCGACTGCTTCTTTTAACGCTTGCTTCAATGATTCCAGGTTGCGATGGGGTCTTCTACAGACCATGCCCTCTAATATTGACCACAGTTTGTAGTCGAGCGGATTTGGGTCTGGGCTTTCTGACGGCCAATAGTCAGTACTAATAAACTCAGGTACATGATTTTCAAGCCATTGTTGAGTTGTTTTGGCCTTGTGGGCGGGCGCAGAGTCTTGTTGGAATATCCATGGTTGGTTTTGGAACATGGTGTATTTCAGGGGCTCCACTACATTGCTTAAAATGTCTCGTTGATAGTTTTTGGCCGCTGTTTTAACACCTTTTTCACAAAAATGCAAGGAAGTGACTCCGTCATAGGATACTCCCCACCAAACCATCACTGAAGCAGGAAAATGACATCGCTGAATCCTTAGCACCACTTCACTGGCTTCCTTGGAGGACCTTGCATACACCCTATCATTCTGCTTGCTAAAAGTTTCTTCCACGGTTAAAATTTTTTCATCAGAAAACAGAATTTTTTTGTAACGCTCTTTGTCGTACAACAATTTCAGGTGTCTGCATTTTTTCTTCGTATTCTTTTCCAATTCAACGTTAAAGCTCTGTCCTGTTTGTCGTTTGAAAGCTCTAAGTCCTAGGTCTTGTTTAATGATACGGCTCATGGTTCTCAGAGCAATACCCATTTCACGAGCCATGATTTTTTGTTTGCGGACAGGATGTCGATTGATGCGGGACCTCACAGCATTGATGGCCTGTGGTGTACGAACTATGCGAGGCCTGCCAGATCTTATACGGTCGATTACATTTCCAGTATCAATGAATAACTTAACAGTACGATACACAAACACACTCGTAATATTCAACGGTTTCAATAAATCAAAAATACGGGCTCTTTCTATTCCACACTTATGAAGTGCAATAACCGCAATACGGCTCTTTTTATCCGACCATTCCATAGTGACGACTCACGCTATAGTGAAATTGTTCGGCACTTTTGTAAAGCATATATCAAATGTAAGAACTGCCAACATAAAATTTTTGTGCTTTCAAGTTATCATCTGCAAAAAGGTGCGTTTACACGTGTATCAATACTTATGGCAGGACTAGGTATAAAGATGGTCAATAAAAAATAATATGGTATAGTTTCTAATATCCAGATACGTGGGATGTCTTATAAGTTTTGCATAGTGGGATATACAGGCGTCACTAATCAAATGTCAGTACTAAAAATTAACCTCCATTTTTAGTTAACCTAAATCCAGTTTCAGTGCGATACATGTAGTGTTGCAGCTATAAAGAACTGTCAAAGTTGACGAGTTAGTTGGACAATAGAATTAAAACCGAGAACATTTTCGCGGAACAATTTTTTATAATTTTCAAAGACAATTATCTGAACAAGAAGGCCTCGCCGAGTTGGTTTCTGTTTTTGGCAATGAAGCACCACATCAGTCAACAATTTTTTGTTGGTATGGAGAATTCATGGCCGGATTAGTCTGTCTTCGCGACGATCCAAGAACATGTTCACTAAAACGTCGTTGCTGTGCGCAAGATCATCAACGAAGATCGACATGTGACATATCGCCAGATCGAAGCATTATTGGGGACTTCAAAGACCTCGATTCAGAAAATTTTGTATAAAGAATTGTGTATAAAAAAATTCGTTTCCTCGGATACCACATCTCTTGGTCGAAGAACAGAAAGCAGCTAGGGTAAATTGGTGTCAAAAAAACTCTACAACGCCGGAAACTTTAAAAATGTGTACAACATTGTCGATAGTGACAAATCTTGGATTTACTCATACGAGTTAGAAAAAAAAAAACGTCGGCCGTGTGTTTGGGTGTTTCGAAATGAAGAAATGCCGTCAAGAGTCATCCGTTATCGAAGTGTCTCCAAAAAGATAGTCGCGATATTTGTCTCGAAAGCAGGTTATGTAGCAACAAGGAAACTCGAGAGGACATTTGCTGTCATCTTTTAACACGATAAAGTAAATTTTCTTGCAAGATTTGTCATAGTAGATGAATCCTGGATTCATCATTATGATGCAGATACCAAAATACAGAGTAGAGATTGAATACATCGAGGTTCACCACCGCCAAGAAAATTCAAGAGACAACCTTTAGTAGTAAGGGTCATGTTGTCCGTGTTTTGGGATACTGGAGGCGTAATTTTAGCAGATTTTCTGCAGAAGGGAGCCAAAGTTACAGGTGCTTCTTGTGCCATCTTAATTCCAAAATTACGTGACGCGATAAAAGAAAAACGCAGGGGAAAGTTGCGCAAAGGCATTCTCTCGCATCAAAATAATGCACCCAATCACAGGTCTGCAATTGCAACAGCTGCAATAGCTCAGGCAAGCTTCGAATTAGTTGAACATTCGCCATATTCGCCAGAACTTAAAGAACACTTGCGTGGTAAACGATTTCCATCAAATAATGATGTGATATGTGTGGTAAATCAGTGGTTTTCAGAGGTTGAACAATTTTTTTGTTCGGGAAGCATTAGAAATGCTAGAACATCGATGAGAAAAATGTGTTAACTTTAATGGAGACTATGTAGAAAAACAAAAATAACATATTTGCAAATTTTTGATTGTGAGTGGGTCTGGGTTGGAGCAACGAGATCCACCCTCGTACAGCAACCCACACATAAGTTACATAAGCATTATACGTGTCGTATAACGACATATAAATAAACTCAATTATATGTATATCCTTTAATATCAGAATATAGAGCAATAATAAAGTGTTACTTTACGGTACGATATTAACAAACGTTAAGAAAATAGTTCAGTAAGTAAATATTTTTACAATAAACCTCGTAATATGATCTCGTTATAGAAACAGCAATCTAAAATACATTATTTCATGTAATTCGAACAATCTTATTTATGTAAACTCTGTACGTTTCTAGAGACGATCCAGATGCGCGAAACGCTTTTTTTGAGGAAATCTGTTCTGTTCCCATTATAAATATTTGGAATAGTGTGACGTAAATTGTGAGAACTTCTATTCAAAATATTGCTATTGTCAGAAGTCACCACTTACACGTGTGTAAAATTCCATAAATAAAGTCATTGTTGGAAACAACAGTAAAAAATGCTTATCGTTATGTAAGACCGCAACATAAAAGGAAATGTAATATTAAGAAATTTGAAGAAAACCCGCATAGGATTATGTTCATTTCAATAATTTGAATATTACAAACAATTACTTTTGTAATACGAGTATTAGTTTGAAAGTAAAGTCCTTTAAATTGAATAATATGAAAGGATAAGAGAAGTCTTCGTATTCTTTGACGCCTGATATGCTGATGATGTGTACTATACATTTGCATTTAGTTAAAATAGAAGTAATTTTTTCTACACGTCCTTATGTCCTGTCAGTTTGAGGAAGAAGAAATAACTTGTGAAATCTGCTTATGTAGCAAGTAAAAGCGAATATGTGCCTTCGATTTACACTGCTCAAAATAATTAGGGGATATTCGGAAAAAATGGTAATAGATTAAATAAATAAAGAATGTAGAATCTCGCAAATCTTTCATATTTAACAACAATGTTTTTAAATAAGAAACCGAACGCATTGACACGTTTGAACTTGTTTGTGTACATTATAAAGCTACTAAGGCACTAGAGTGAATAAATATCATTAAATGAACACACAAATATCAGACTTTAC
This sequence comes from Dermolepida albohirtum, assembly GCA_031893035.1. Lineage (NCBI taxonomy): Eukaryota > Metazoa > Arthropoda > Insecta > Coleoptera > Scarabaeidae > Dermolepida > Dermolepida albohirtum. The sequence continues at coordinate 19,166 of JAVIWB010000424.1, forward strand.
TAGAAGTTTTATCGATAAAATGACGAAAAATCTATTATTAATAATGTGTATAAACTCCACGAATGTCAATAAAGGTTTTACAACTGATCGGCATTGATTGAATCAGAACATCAAAAAATTCTTGTGGGATATTCTTCCATTCCTCTATCAGAGCAATTTGAAGTTCCTGAATTATACGCGGTGGCATATATCTTGCTGCAACACGTCTTCCTAAGACTTCCAAGTATTTCTGATAGGATTATCATCAGGATAATTTACTGGCCAGTTCATTCTATTGATTCCTAATTGTTCACGTTCTTTGCTCGAAGTGGAAGAGCATTGTCATCCATTAAAATGAATCTTTCGTCCATAGCGCCAGCGTACGGAAGAACAATGGTTCTCAAAATCTCATCCAGATATCTCAGCGCAGTCAGGTTACCATTCTGTATCACATAAAGGTCACAAAGCCCATACCAATACACTCCCACCTTCATATTGCGGCCTTTCTCGAACAAATTATGGCTGATTACGTGTTCCAGGTTTAAATAAGTTTAAAATACGTTCGTTACAAAGCAATACTTGTGGCCAGTCATCGTGATTCTAATTTATATGTGTGTGAACACTACCAACACTCGTTTACAATCCCAGCAAGTTCCTCCACAAATGTTCCCCTATTGCTCCGGATTAGCTGGCCAACACGCTGGAGGGACAGTATGCGGTAAGTTTGACACGCGCTCACGACCATTTTGGAAGGATTTACACCACTCGAAGACTGTTATGAGCGATAAAAACCATTCTCCAAACTGTTTATGAAGATTCTGATGAATATCAATCGCGTTTACCTTCCTTAAAAAGGCATTTAAGAAATATATGTTGTGTAACAGAATTCAACACATTGTTAACAGAACTGACGGTTTTGACACAATCAAATTGCACTTATTTTTAGCGTTAACTTAGTTTCTATCAGATGTACAGAGCTGGCATAAAAATCTCGATTAATAAAAGTGGATGTTAGTACTTACTATAAGTTTTACTCGTATTTTATTTGATATTAAATTAATCGATCATTACCATGACATGAAATTATTTATTTACAAAATTTAAAAGCATCTGCTACTCTTTATAATGATGTTTACATATGTCCTCAAATATTTACCAATTTTTCAAATCAAATAAATGGTTAACAAATATATACGTGATCTACAATAGACATAAACAAATATGACTAACGGATGACTAATCAGATTTAGAACCAAACGCTATTAAGTATTCATTATATATAATTTTATATGTTTTAGTTTTATAATCAAAGTTAGGATATTATATATACATTAGGAACATAAGTTTATTTGTTGTAATAATGATAATAATAATAATAATATACTTTATTGCCCAACAAGCGAACCTAATTACAGAGTAAAAATATATGGTTTTTCAATAAGGACATAACAATTGTGTGTTTAAATAAAGCACAGAATAATCAAGACACTGGGCTGAAATTTATTCCAAGTTCAGTACAAATTTTACAGTCTATTATGTAATTCGATCTTGTTCATATGACCACCGCCAGTACGTTTGCAGCGGTCGATTCTTTGGAGCCAATTTTCCTCCACTCTTTCACATATATCGGCCGGAATGTTGGTAATATCACGTTCGATATTATCCCTGAGCTACTATAACGTTGTTAGCTTGTTGGAATAAACCAACGCCTTAACGTAATCCCATAAAAAGAAATCCAATGGCGTTAAATCGCATAAGCGAGGTGGCCACTCGATCGAACCATTTCTTGAGACTTCACGATTACCGAACTTCCCCTTCAATAGATCAATTGTGTGACCAGCTGTGTGGCATGTGGCACAATCTTGTGAGAACCACATATCACTGATATCAAGTCCATTCAATTCTGGCCAAAAATAGTCTTCCAACAAGGCATCATAGCGAACTCCATTGACCGTAACATGGCGATCATATCATCGACAAAAAAATATGGTCCAATCACACCTCCGGCATTAAATCCGCACCAGACAGTCACTTGTGGTCGTAACGGAGTCTCTAGAAGCACATGTGGGTTTATTGCTGTCCAATAACATATCTTTTGCTTATTGATAAAGCCATTAAGCCAAAAATGAACTTCATCGCTGAAGATGATTTTTCGAAGACATTCAGGATTTTCTTCAAACTTTAGCAGAGTCCAATCGGAGAAGTTTCGGCTATTAACATGATCAAGAGGTTTCAGTTCTTGAGTTAATTTGATCTTGTAAGGGTATAAGCGAAGATTTTTACATAAAATGCGTCACAATGTGGTTTGAGAGATTCTCAATTCCTATGAGCGGCGTGGAGTCGACTGATTTGGCTCATTTTGAACTGGAGCACTTACGATTGCGATATTTTCGGTACTTCGACCGGTGCGTTGTCTCACTGGCACAGGAACATCGAATAGTAAACATTTTAACTCGAATTTATCCACTATAGCACATACAGTCTGTCTGGTGGGACGATTATTACGACCAAAAATTGGAGCAAGTGCTCTTAAAGTTGCGGCCATCCACTCAGAATTGCGGTAGTAATTTTTAATACTTTACCATGATAAAAATGTTAATCTTGACTAACGTTTTGACGTTGACAGATCATGAGAAACGTTCAAGAGTGTGTTCGTATTAAAGGGATGAAATTGTTATGTCCCTCTTGGAAAACAATTATTTCCCCAAAGTGGTTTACGATCTAAATCGCAATTGTTGCTTTATATTTTTAGGTCGAGCGGTAGAGTGATCAAATTAGAAAGAAATCTCTTATACGTTTCATTGAAAAAAAAACGAACAATGGTGTATATTGTGTGCAACTCAAATAGCACACGAGTCTGTTTACATTTTTGGACCTGATAAGAAGCTTCAAACAACTGCATTCTCTCTCTCTCTCTCTCTTTCTCTTGTCGTCTGGGCAAAATTATTAAAATTAAAAAAAATGTATACATTAACTTCAATTCTCAAAATAGCAAAGAATTGTGGAATGTGCAGAACGGACTTTCACAGCGCAATTTGCGTACTGTTTTTTATATAATATTTAATTTTGTAATAATGTAATGTTAATTCCGAGATTTAATATTTTTAATAAAAGTTTTGGTGACATGACATACCTTTTGATTCTTTTTAGTTAATGCCAGTTAAGTATGCTTGATGGAGGCGACTTATTTATTATTAGTAATAGTAAAAATTATGCTACTAATTTAAAAGCCTAAGCTAATGATGATTTGGTGCAAGTTTTTTTACGTCAATCATCATATCAATAGATCGAATACAACCTTAATATTATTAACATAAAATTTAGATCTAAACCATAAGAGCATTACATTTACACAAAAACATATATTTATATACACGTCATTCATAAAATAGGACACCTGGTACATATGTATTACATCCATTATATGGATGTAATCTGTTCGACAATAGAGGTTATTATTATTACTAGCTTTCAGAAGAATACAAGAATGTACTGCGGAAGTCATTTCAGAAGTGGTGCTGATATCGGAACATTTTCTTCGCACGGCGAACTCTATTTGCTGAGATAACTGGAAACGTATCTGATTTTTCAAATATTTAACCGATCTTATCCTGTTTAAGAATATACTGAAAACGTTGGTTAAAAGGGCGATTTTTTTTAATTTGATTTACTTTCTATCAAGTGCACGCCTGTTGTGTGCCGACAATATTCCTCGCTCTTTTTAATAGGCTTAACGGAAAGGAAACAGCTGTATATAAACAAAAACAGATTACTTAATAACAATTCTTTAAACAAAACGTGCATGATGTTTATTGACCTATAGTATAAAAAATCTGATTGATATAATTGTAATTGAATAATATAAATATTTAACCTATCAGTCGATAGAACTTATTTCGTAAACCGGAATAAATTTTAAAACAGGATTCATTCTTCACTTCGGAATGACTAAACATTTCCAGGAATGCTGAGTGTTGTATATTAGAACATGACTTTACTCCAAATATACATACATCATAAATCATAATATAGATTTAACATTTTCAAATGATGTGTATTTTTTTAATACATTTCGCAAGCCGGAATCTCTTTCGAAATGTTTCTCGACGGTGGCATCAATGTGTTAGAATGCAATAGAGTTTTTCATTTGACTGCATGACTTCACCATAACGATTTTGAATTATTAATATAACTTGATCAAAAACTGCAAATACACAGTTTGTCTCCAAGAAAACGGAACTTTTTTTAAAATAGAAACAAAAGCTTACTATTTTAGTGAAATTCATTTATTTAATTCAAAGTAGTCGCCTTCGCTTTAATACAACGTTTTGTACGGTCAATTAACATTATCGAATGAATTTTTAAGTTTATTCTTAGAGATGTTCTTCAAGATCGCTGTCGACGTCTTTTTAATGGCTTCGAAGTCGGCATAACGTTGTCTTTTCATCGGAAACGTAGTTTGGAGAATAGATAGAAATCACAGGGGACCAAATCCGGTGAATACGGTTAATGATTGATGGTTAAAATGCCATTTGTAGTTAGAAAATCAGTGATAAGCGCCGAGCGATGAGATGATGCATTATCATGTAACAAACGCCAGCTACCATTTTCACGATGTTGAGGGCGCATACGACGGGAAACGCGCCAAAAGACGCTTTATAACACCAAGATAATATACAGCATTGACTTTTGACTAGTTGGTACAAACTCTTTGTGCTCTATGCCTTTCGAATCATAAAAACAAATCAATATTGTCTTCACTTTTAACTTCTCCAAACGGCTTCTTTTCAGTGTTTCTTCGCTTGGATGCTTCCATTCAGAGCTTTGACACTCAGCATCTGGATCATATTGAAAACATAACGTCTCATTGCCAGTTACAATGAAATATCCGAAGTTTTCGTCCTTTTTTGAGTCTTCAAGCAAGTCTGTACAATGTGGAATTCAGTGTAGCTTGTGTGGTATCTTGCACAAATCTTTCTCAGTCGGAAATGCTGCATCAAAATGCGATAAATTGGATCTTTGGAAATATTTAATTCCAATCCCATGTATCGTAATGAAGATCTTGGCTCATTTCTGATAAATTCACGCATAAGTTCGAAGTTAGTTTCCGTAACCACAGATTTTTTTTACACCAGGATGTTCATCGTCATTTACATGTGTTCATACGATCGTCTTTAAATCATTTATACTACTTATACACACTAGCACGTGATAAACACGCATCACCATGCACGTGTCTCATCAAATTAAACGCTTCAATAAACGATTTAGCGAGCTTAAAACAGTACTTCAATGGACGTTCGTTTCGCCAAAAACTTCTTATAAACTCGTGACTACTATGGTATGTCTCAAGGAATTAATTCTGTAATGTAAAGACTGAGGAGGTAACAATAAAAATTAATTTATTTAATAAAAAAGTTTGTAAACCCTATTAGGTAGTTTATTTTTATTTTGAATACCCTATTTTATGGTAATGTAAAAAAGGTACCCTGTCTACAACATCTGCTCGAAGCTGTTTTTAATTACTGCTCTTTGTACGTTTCGCCTTACGATATCTTCAGGGGAAACAAAATTTTTTAATTCTTCAACTCGGCACGGATTTTTGTTGATTTTTTTGTATATAAAACGATTAAAAGTTATTAATAATAGTAACCGTGTAAAAAAGTAATTAGTGAATATTTGTAAGAAAAACATCTTTATTCTCTGAATGAATAATTTTAAGATGTAAATGTATTTTTTATATATAATTGACTAATTAGTGTTTCTTTTCCATACTTATTTATGTAATTGATATATGCACAGCATTTTTTTACATATTTTAAAGCGACTTCTCATCGCGGGTTTGCGTAGAATAATTGTTGTTATTGTTGTTAATCTTGCGATTCTTCATCTTTTCTCTACTCCTGGGCGAAGCGAAAACAGGTAAACATCTGTGTGTAAATTTAGCTACCGGTATTTCCCATAAATTGTCCCTCAATATTGTGGGTTCTTAAGATTACTATTTTTACGTGGGAATGTATGTATTCTTCATGTTTTTTATAGCTTTAAGTCTTGCACGGCTAGGTGTAAATAATTCTTAATTTTTCTGGTATTAGGTGCGCAACTAAAGTCTCGCTGTTTTTCAAGAGATGGCTCCCGTAGTAAGTGCTGTTCGATTGTGACATAACCAAAACGTCATGAACCAAGCTTAGACATATGGTAAACAAACCGCTTTGACACATTAGTGATTTTGTTTTTGAGTCATATACTTTTGGTTGTGTGAAAATGCCTGATTTTGAGCCAAATAATCGTCCTTTGCGGGAAATGTTGTTTCTTTCTTTCATTCGAAGAAAACGGCGGCTGAAGCGCATCGAGAACTCCAAAAAGTTTACGGGGATGCTGCTCTAAGTGAAACAAAGTGCCGTGATTCGTTCTGTCGCTTCAAAGACGGTGATTTCGATGTTGACGACCGTTCGCGTGAAGGAAGACCAAAAACCTTCGAAGTCGCTGAATTGGAGGCATTGCTCGATGAGGATCCGTGCCAAACGCAAAAAGAGCTTGCTTCAGTATTAGGAGTAACCCGCCAAGCCATTTCCCAGCGATTGCATGCGTTGGGAATGATTCAAAAACAAGAAACTTGGGTTCTTTATGATTTGAAGCCAAGAGACGTTGAGCGTCGTATTTTCGCCTGTGAACAACTGCTCCAGCGGCAAAAAAGGAAGGGTTTTCTTCATTGCGTCGTTACGGGTGATAAAAAATGGATTCATTACAGCAACCCAAAGAGAACAAAATCATAGGGACTGCCCGGTCATGCTTCTACGTCGTCGGTTCGGCTGAATATTCACGCTGCGAAGGTTTTGCTGTGTATTTGGTGGGACCAGGGCGGTGTTATTTATTATGAGCTATTGAAACCGAACGAAACCATCACTAGGGAACGGTATCGAACTCAATTGATGCGATTGAGTCGAGCACTGCGCGAAAAGCGGTCACAATACGAGCAGAGGCACGAAAAAGTGATTCTACAGCATGACAACGCTCGACCTCACGTTGCCAAACCCGTTAAAACTTACTTAGAAACGCTCAAATAGGAGGTCCTACACCACTCGCCATATTCCCCAGATATTGCGCAGTCTGATTATTACTTGTTCCATTCGATGGCACATGGTCTGGCTAATCAGCAGTTCCGCTCATATGAAGACATCTCAAAATGGCTTGATTCGTGGATAGCCTCAAAAGACGAACACTTCTACCATGACGGTATTCGAGCTCTGCCAAAAAGATGGGAAAAAGTTGTCGCTAGCGATGGGCAATATTTTGAATGATTCATTTGTAAACATTTTTTCACAATAAAGTTACATTTTCATTAAAAAAAACAGCGAGAACTTAGTTGTGCAGCTAATACTTAGTATTATTACTATTTTATAAATAACGTTCATATAAAAAACAAATTTGATATTCTGAAATTTAAAAGTAAATAGAATCATAAACTGATTGTTAAAAAAGAAAAACAGATTTTTTCTTGGAACTATCACAATATTACATTAAAATATCAATAATTTCGCAACGTTTAATCACTTTTATTGAATATTTCCTTTTTTAATAAAAATTTCTTTTTCTCAAACTTAGAAGTGCAAAATGCATCTACGAAATATTTGTTAATAATAATCGATATTTCAACATATTTATTTAATTAGGAATATTGACAAATTTTGAACAATATTTTGCGGTAATCCATGTGTACATTAGTACGATATAATGGGCAATTAAAAACACAATATTTTATATTCAAATTATACAAACCACCTGCCAAATGAAACAAAAAATAATTAAATGGTTGGCAGTTAAGATGAAAGTAAAGGAGTTGCTAACAAAATTTGTAATTTAATCACTTGAGGTTGATATATAATCCCTTTCCACATTAATTTTCATATTCTGCATACGTATTTCGAAAACTAAGTTGTCACTATCAGCAGATAATTAAACAGTGTCGACGCTTTGATGATGACAATTTAGTTGTCGAAATACGTATACAGAATACGAAAATGACTGTGGAAAAGGGTTATATATCAACCTTTAGTGATTAAATTAATCAATCACAGGCTCCATCGAAATTACCACCATTTGTAATACATATATACGTACGATAGTGCTAACAATCGCCTATTGGTATTCTTCCAACGATCTTTTAACTTTTACGTAAATAACATATCGAGGTTGATGCATAACCACAAAATATTATAATAAATTATTAAACTTTTAAATTAAATTCATGTATCGTTTTTAAGTCAAACCTTTGCAGCATATATAATTAATTTTTATTTCTTGTGAAGATGCAATGTGGGGGAAAACTAATGACGTGTTTATAATACGTCAGAAGGAAATTTATAAATTTCTCTTCATTAAAGAATTACCTGATTGCCAACTATTTTATCAAAATAGCGCTGATAACGTGGGACCCATTAAAAAGAGCTTAAATGTCTTAATTAATTTTTAAGCATCTACAATTATTAAATAAATAATAAATTGTGACGAAGTGTGTGCTCTAGTCTTTTAAATAATAATAATGTTAAAATAATTTAATTTTATAAAATTGAATCTATTTGAAGGCTTCGACACTTTAGTAGCACAATATTCGTGAATATTTCTCATTATTTTCACAAGAAATAGATTATTTTAATACTCATTAATTTTATTAGAGAAAAAGAAACTCTCTCAAAAGCATAATGGACATACAGTGTTTCAAAAATGTCTCTTTTAAAATGTAAATTTTTCAAATAAACCAAATTTCTATATTCAAAATTAATAGTTAATACTTTTTTTAAACAAATTACTTTTTAAATTTAAAAGAACCACTTTTCGTTCCCTACAGTCAGTCACAAAAGCGTTCGTACACTTCGTGAATGCTGAATATCATCAAATATCTTAAACTTAATTCTACAAATAAAAATAAAACTATGTGGCGTATTATTAATTCTCATTCGGGTAAAAGCGTCAAACGCGTGATTCCTAAAGCCGACAATCCCAGAAATCTTGCTTGTAGTTTGAACAAAATATTCCTTCAAAACTCTGTTTCATTAAATCAATCATACAAATTTCTTCAGCTAATTGCTAATAATTCTTCATCATTTTATTTTTTCCCAATATGCGAAAGTGAACTCTCTTCCTTCATTAGCTCATTGAGTAATTCCAAATCTTCCGGTCGAGACGAAATACCTATCAGTTTTTTAAAGTCTTGCTCGGATAGTTACTAAGACCACTTACCCATATAATTAATCACTCCTTTGCTACAGGCATTTTTCCGGACTACCTGAAACATGCTTTGGTTGTTCCGTTATTTAAGAAAGGTGATCCTAATGATTTGGAAAATTACAGACCGGTTAGCCTTTTAACCGGTTTTTCGAAATTATTCGAGAAAGCAGCTTACTCCAGATTAACAAATTTTATTTTCAAACATGGCTTAATCAGTAACTATCAACATGGTTTTGCTAAGGGTAAAAGCATTGAAGCCGCTTTGTATGACTTTTCTGAAAAAGTTCTGAATGCCTTAGATGACAAAAAACTACCATGTGGGTGCTTATTAAATTTATCTAAAGCGTTCGACACTGTGGACCATAAATTACTTTTAAGTAAACTCGAGCGCTATGGTATACGAGGCATTGCCCTCTCTTGGTTTAATTCTTATCTTACTAATAGATCACAATCAGTATGCCTAAATATCGATGGTAATAACACTTATTCAGATAAGTTAATGATCTCCAGAGGTGTCCCGCAAGGTAGTATTCTCGGACCTATTCTGTTTTTATTGTATTTTAATGATATCCATTATCTCGATCATGGACCTAATAAGCAATGCATGACAATCAATTATGCCGACGATACTACGCTTTTGGTCACAGGCGACTCTTTAAATCAGGTAATTGACAGCGTTGGTTCTGTATTGGGAACAGTTCAGGACTGGCTAGCACATAATAACCTGTATGTAAATGAATCGAAGACTAGTATAATACTGTTCAGATGCAATACCTTTTCTGAATTTCCTGACAATGTGGAACTAGGTGATTCCTTATATCCCGTGCACAATAGTGTTCGTTTGTTGGGAGTTACGGTTGATCAGTTTATAAAATGGAAGGATCATATCCATGATTTATCTAAAGTCCTTTCAAGTGTATGTTTTGGAGTTCGTCGCTTGAGGAAACTCGTTGGTGAACAGACGTTACGAATGATATACTTTGGATGCTTTTATTCCAGAGTAAGGTATGGCATCGCTGTTTGGGGTAGTAGTACTGATATGAATCGTATTTTCGTAACACAAAAAAGGATTCTGAGAATAATATATAACTTGAATTTTAATCAATCATGTAGGGGCATATTTAGAAAACATTTTTTGTTAACTATTTTTGGAATTTATATATTCGAGGTCCTACTTTTTGCCTACAAACATAAAGACTTGTTTGAAGAATACAGCGCTGTTCATGATTATTCCACAAGGCATAAAACTAATTACTATTATCCCAAACACCGCCTGACACTGATAGAGAGGGGACTTCGCTGCTCTTCCATTAAATTTTTTAATAGTTTACCGGAATCATTAAAAGAAATTAAGATATTCTTAATATTTAAAAAAGAGTTCGTGATTTCTTAATTGATTTAGAACCATACAGTGTATTTGAATACATAAATCGTGGTTCTCTACAGCAAGAATGTGATGTATAAGAATATGTTTTAACACATGTAATATTTTGTATTTTGTCATGACGTTTGCAATTTCTTTTTCTCTTTGTATAATTAATTGCAATAAAGTTATTATTATTATTATTATTATTCACCTGGTAAACCACGGCGAAAAATACCTGTACGAAAACAAACTCCGTACGTGACACACACCGTTGAGAGCCTAAATGTACAGTGTACATTTAGGCTCTCCTGTACAGTAAAATAACTGTACGAAAACAAACACCGTACGCGATACACACCGTTGAGAGCCTAAATGTACAGTGTACATTTAGGCTCTCAACGGTGTGTATCGCATACAGAGTTTGTTTTCGTACAGGTATTTTGCGTCGTGGTTTACCAGGTGCGACACTTTGCGGTTATCTGCTGATAACGACAACTTGGTTGTCGAAATGCGTGTACAAAATTACAAAAGTTAATGTGGAAAGGGGTTATATATCTACTTTAGTGATTAAGACCTAGTCACATCTAATAACAATATGCAAACTGTTATTACTTACAATTACAGAAGATTTTGCTAAATATTCTAACATCGAATGTCATAAAAGTTTTGGTACACTTTTACAGGATATTACTCTCTAGTAAACGTAGAATAATGTTTGAAAATTCTTTTTAAACACTTCTGCCTCAAGAATATTTGGAATGGTCATCAAACGATCTTTAAAATATTAGGAACTGTATCAAATAAAACATTATCCTAATTCCAAAATAATGTCTATAAATTAAGCTAGTGGAATATATATGATTAATTTTCTAAAATAATATAATAATATGTAAGAGTACAGGGCCCTAATGAAATAAATTAGATGCTAATTATAAAATGAAAAATTTAAACTGCAAAGCTGTTAAGAAAGTGACGATTAGTCAATTGTAGTGTATAAAAACATGGAAACACTGAGATATACAGTGATGCACACAAAATATGAGCAAAGTGCATAATTATATATTATATATAAAGATGAAGCAGTTAGAACCCAAATTAAACCGCAGGGGAAAATGAATCCGTAACAATGCACAGTTTAAAAAATTTTGAAATATTAAACAAAAGAGCTACAGGTCTATGATTGCTGTAATACACCAGCTTTTAATATTGGTATAATACATGCTATGTTCTTCATGTCTGGGAAGGTAAATAATTCAATTGTTAAGCTGAAGATCTTTACGAAGGGTACTAAGAAAACACTTTGACAATCTTTAATTATTAAGACTGGTATATTATTGTGGCCAAAAGCAAATTAAACCGCAGGGGAAAATGAACCCGTAACAATGCACAGTTTAAAAAATTTTGAAATATTAAACAAAAGAGCTACAGGTCTATGATTGCTGTAATACACCAGCTTTTAATATTGGTATAATACATGCTATGTTCTTCATGTCTGGGAAGGTAAATAATTCAATTGTTAAGCTGAAGATCTTTACGAAGGGTACTAAGAAAACACTTTGACAACCTTTAATTATTAAGACTGGTATATTATTGTGGCCAAAAGCAATCTTGTTGAATTGAATTTGTCGATTTTCTTCTCCATTTTTCCTTCCACTTATTCTTGTCTTGTGTTAGCGTCCTCACCTTTTCCAATTTTCCTCGTCTTTCTCCTGCTTCTCAGTTCTTCTGTCTATGTTTTCCCCGGTCTGCATCTGCGCTTCGTGCCCCCGGTTCTTGCTTCATACATTTTTCAACCATTTCTCCTTCATTATTAAAGGTACCCCTGCTTTTGCTCTTTCATTCTTGTTTATGCCTGATCAGAACATTCGATAGTCTTCACTTAGTTTTACAGTTCTTTTTGGTTTCTGTAATTCCCACAAGATCTACATTTCTCTCTTTCATTTCCTCTTCTTTTCTTGTGAAGCTTTTGATATTTCACGGTCCAATTTTACTAGTTCGTTCTTTCATTACTTTTACGTTTTCTTTCTTATTGGTTGCCATCTCTTTCCCTTTTACTTTCCCGTTTCTACTTTTATTTATTGTCCTTTCTTCTTTTATTTCGATTGTTTTTTATTCTACTCTTATTCTTTTATAGCCGTGATCATCATCTTTCTCTTCCATTCTTAATTTTACATCTTATCAGCTTTTTGGGTGTACATGTGTGTTTGCCCTTCTTTTACACCTAATTAGCTTTCTCTCCTCTTGGTTTCAGTTCCACCATTCTTCATTTATTTGTAGTTAAACATTAGTACGAATTTAGCTAAAGTATGCATCCAATTGTTTAGACACCATATTGTATCAACCAGCGACTCTTTATTAAAGAAATATTTAAAAAATCCGAAGAAACTGCGCGCCATTTATGTAGGATACATTATGACACAATCCATGACACTTTACTTGTCACAAGTAACTTTCAATTGCTGTCAGTAACAATTATAATCGAAGAATTTGTTATTTTCTATCTTTCTTAATTAATGTGAATTACCACGAACTATTATATCGTTATATAAGATAACCTACAACGTTTTCAGACGCTTTACGTAAATTTAACACAAACCAAAAAAACATCAAGTCTGTATCTAATAAGCGAATTTTAAACATCTCATCGACTCGACTAACAAGACGCAGTTTATAACTACTTCTATTACGCGCTAAATGATAGACGTAAAATTATAATATCAATAAATTTGGACGTAAATTTTACGCAATTCTCCATCAGTAGACTACAATAAACTAGCGTAATTTGGGTCTATAATAAATATGCGAGTGCAGACAGCTGCCAGAAATTTTAATGATTCTGCTTCGGTAACGAGCAATTTCATATACACAATATGATTATCCGCAATATTTAGCACTTTGTCTTTCAAATTTTCACATTTCCTTTACTAACAAGTTACAATAAACACTTTTTGTGTCTATAGGAAAGACTACGTAGAATTAGTTACTTCCTCATCTCTAAAACTTTATGTATGTATGTACGTATTCATCTGGGGCAACTTTAATTATTCTTTTTTACTCGAGATGTTACTTTTCATATTCTAAAATCCAAGAATTATATACACCTACGTCCCTGAATTCAGACCAGTAACAGCTCTTGTAAGAACTCGCCTTCGAGGATTAGCTATTTTAATTATAAAAGATAACCCAAGTTAAACTGTAGAATTTTAATTGAGCGCCTTTTACTGCAAATTTTGGAAACTTACAATTTTACAGTTGGTATTCGAAGACATTGTAAATTCTTCGTCGCTCTTTATACAAATGGCATTTTACATTTACCACAATCAAGCAGCATCCATAATTTTTCAGTATTTCAATAATCGTACCAGTAACCGGGCGTACTATTTGTGATCTAACACAAAAGATTTAAACAAGCAGTGTAGTTGAAAAATTAAAATTTTAACCGCTTTTTTATATCGCATATATTGTATAACGGAGAAATTTTTGAAATGATACCTGCTCTCCGCGAGAGACTTGAACCCGCCATCTCTTGCTAAACGGGCATGGGTCTTCACTTCAACGATCGATGGTAGAATCGCTTGGTCCACATACCTCAAACAATTTGCCGCACTGCCGCAAGAATTAGTGGATATATAATATTCTGTAAGTAGTTCCAGCAAAGCTATACGACTGATCCCTACAGCGCTTCTAGAAGCTGGCTAGGGAAGCAGATACCTACAAGTCAACCAATTACAGTTTAAAGAATGGGGTCAGAAATCTAACGAGAACCTAAATTTCTAATAGACGTCATACGTTTGCTAAATTTAACATACTCGTTTGTTACAAGAGACATCACCGAATGTCAAAGTGTGAGAATCGCAGAGGGTACGTTGATTTGGTAGGCATAGAAAAATTTCAGACGCATTAGACCATACTTTGGAATATAAAGCATCCGGTGCGTCAGTGGACCAGTTAGGAATATACAAGTGCGGTAGGTCTAAGTATCTAATAATGTGTTAGAATTGATAAAATTCTAAACTTCCTAGACAAGTGATTGCAAAATTTAAAGAAGGACGAATCCAACCAGAGCTCCCAATACGCGTTGTATGACAAGTTGCGCCGTCTTGCTGGAACCAAATGTCGTCGATGTTTAACTGATTAATTTTTGGTAACAAAAATTCAGTCAGCATGGCTCGATAGGGCTCGCCATTCACCGTAACAGCAGCTCCTTCCTCATTTCGAAATAAATAAGGACCGATGATGCCGCCAGTATGTAAACCGCACCAAACAGTCAATTTTAATGGATGTAATGGTGATTCGTTAACGGCTTAAGGATTATCTTCGCTCCAAATACAGCAATTTTGCTTATTGACGTAGCCATTTAACCAGAAATGAGCTTCATCACTAAACACAATTCTTTGATAAAAATGCTCGATTTCGGCCAGTTTCAAATGAGCCCAATCAGCAAAAATGCAACGAAACGACGGTCGTTTGGCTTCAATTCTTGCACGAACTGTATTTTATGGGCACGTAAGGCAAGATTCTTACGTAAAATTTTCCACGTAGTCGAAGGACAAAAGCCAGCAAATTGAGAACGATGACGAATCGACATTTCGACGACTTCTTCAATACTTCGCGCTACAGCAGCAATATTTTCTTTGGTACGCACATTTCTTTGTCTTGTTGATGATTTTGAATCGAGAAGAGTAAAATTGCTGCGAAAACTATCAATAACTGCACGAATTGCTTGCTCACTAGGCCGATTATGTTGACCGTAAAATGGACGAAGTGCTGTATGAACAGATTTATTTTTTTAAAAGTAAATTTCCACAATTTGGAAGCGTTGTTCTGGCGTTAAACGATGCATGATGACTTGCCAAACCTTACCGAACAGAAATGTCAATACAGTTTGACATTATCAGCTGTCAAACCATAGTTATCGATATCGATAGTTCTCATGCAGCTTAAAAAACACCCATTACAAGTGCGGTAGGTCTAAGCACCTAATAATGTGTTAGAATTGATAAAATTGTAAACTTCCTAGACAAGCGATTGCAAAATTTAAAGAAGAACGAATCTAACAAGAGCTCCTAACATAAACGAAAGGCAGTGCTGGAATTTTCTGATTATTTTAGGTTTTATAAAGTCCTAAAGATCAATTAGCATCACCTTATACATGACCTCATTTACAGTAGCATAAGATCGAATCTTCTTTGGGTAATGAATAAACTAATAAGTTTTGTTATGTTTAGCTTTGTTACTGTTAACGTAGTTTTCAATTTTTATAATGCCAGTGTGTATAATAAATTTTTATTTTACATAGTTTAGCTCATACATTTAGCTAAACAGAAATTCTAGATCTTTCCAAACCGCAAATAAATGGCTTCTCAGTAATCCGCGTGTGGGTGGATACAAATATATACAAAGAAAATTACGTTTAATAGAATCTAAATTACTTGTTTAAAAAGACTCTTCTATCGACGTTAAATAAATATTTTATAATGGAGTTATATACACAATTCTTATTTGTGAAAAACCTATTCTAACAATTAATTGTATACCTACAGCATCTGCGTGTATTCGATATGTTTACTATAACAGCCAATAAAATAATAACAAACGATCTCAATTATAAATAAAATAATGTAGGAATAACATTAACGAAGGTTAAGAAAACGATTTCTAACCATACGGAATGGCTTAGAATTAAAATCTATGAAGGAAATAAATAGTAGTTCTGTTTTCGTGACCATGAATAATTTGTATTTGCTATCTAATCGTCGTAGGTAGCTTTTACGTAAAGCAGTAACAATAAATTTTGAATATACGCATGCATTTTGAAACTTCTGCTACTTCCGTATCCTGTTGGAACTGAAACGTAAATAAAAACCAAACGAATCATTTTTACTCTTAAGTTTGTCCCACGTTAATCTTTATATGAAGGTGCCACAGTAAACAGACAATATTATGCAGATCTTCTACGAAAATTAAATGTTGAGATTTGTGCTAAACGGCCAGAAATGGCAAAGAAAAAGATTCTGTTTCACCAAGACAACGCTCCCTCGCATACCGCGCACAGTTGCGATGTCCAAAATCCACGAGTTGCATTTCCAATTAGTACCACATGCGCCTTATTCGCCGGATCTAGCCCCTTTCGACTTCCACCTTTTTCCAAAATGAAAACGGCCCTAGGTGGAAAGAAATTTTCGTCTAACGATGAGCTTATCATCTTCGTAAATGAGTATTTTGCAAGCCTTCCGGAATCGCATTTTAGAGATGGCATAAGGACATTGGAGCACCGTTGGAATAAATGTATTGCTCTTTTAGGAGAATATATTGAAAAATAAAAATTATTTTGTATTTCAAAAATTCGTTTTTCTTTTCCATTCTCACTACTTGTCAAACTACCCTCGTATGGTACGATACACTGAATTTAATTGTAATGATTCTTTGATTGGTGAACTAGTTGAATAATTGTGTATTTTTTTTCTTTTTTGGTTGTTTTCTCTTCTTATCGGATTATTCCCTTGGATAAATAAGCATATTATTGTTACTAAAATGATAGAAAATTTGTTAGAAATACCGCGTTATTATTCCTCTTTGATTTAAATAATAATTCATCTGAAATTATTAATCTTTAATATACAAGTAGAACAATATAATCACTCAAACATTCCTAATTTCCCCTACTCATTGTTTGGGATTTAACAATTTCATAATCGCGAATTAATATTTTCTGCAAAACGAATGGTGCGTGTATTCATTAATTGATGACGTATTTAAATTTTATATCATGTAACAAGGACGACAAACTGTGTATAACCTGCATTATTTAAATCCTGACGTCAAAAATGGGTAGGTTCGTGCATATACAATATACGTAAATAAAGAAGAACTTGAGAGGAATTCCTAATGACCATATTTAAAAAGAATTTTAAAAAGTTTTCTGAAAATCGACAACGACATCAAAGTTTTCGTACGTTTAACGGCGTTATGGGATTGGTGATAACCTTCTTGTAAATTGTTTGTATTAAGTATCGTTTTCATTTTTAATGATATCGTAAATAAATAAAGTAATTACGAGTATAATAATGTGGGAAATTATTAAAATCCTGCATTTTTGCATTGAAACTCAAGGACTACTACAGGTGACGGCGAAAGACCACAAAAATCCATTTTAATATAACGAATTGTTTTGGTTACAAGATTGCAATTTCTTCGTCGTTTGAAAGCTACTTAAGAGACGTTAAAGAATCAACAATTCGTAATTCAAACGAATTATCCTTTTATTCGAACTGAAAAGGTTCAATTAGAATATATAAATTCGATTTTTAAATACGAAGAGTTAAGGAGTCTACATTTGTTGATAGTTTTACGAAGTTATTTTCAAGTGCGCAAACACGGAGAGGTTTAATAAGTAATTTTCATTTCCTTTAGTACTGGTAACTGAAGATTGGGTAACGAAGGAAATGTCCATATCTTTTGAAAAGGATACAGTTGGATGACAACGATAAATTCTTCTTTAATTTTTGCGATTCCATGTTCATATATGCGAAACATTAGCACACGATCTGTACCGTTAAAAGCACACTGTGGCTTTCAACGGTACAGATCGTGTGGGAAATTTGTTTCGTACAGGTATTTTGCCGTAGTTTTCCAGGTGCGACAGTGTTTAATTACGAGGGAGCGTTTTTATATTCGCAGAATGGGGGACAAGGGGTGGAAATAAAAAAACCAAATTATTTTTCTTTTTCAATATATTCACCTGCAAGACAGATACATTTTTCACATCTTTCAATTAATTTATTTATACCCTCATAAAAAAATGATTTCTCTTTATCTGCAATATACGCCGAAACTGCCTCCTTGACTTCATCATCGGCAGTAAATTTTTTACCCCGCAGCTCTTTTTTCATTTTCGGAAACAGGTAATAATCACTCGGGGCCAGGTCTGGGCTGTAGGGTGGGTGATTCACAATTTCGAAGCCCACCTTATGCAGGGCAGCTAACGCAACGCGGCTCTTGTGGACGGGCGCGTTGTCGTGCAAAAGCAGAACACCTCTTGTCAATTTTCCCCGTCTTTTCTCTTTAATGGCTTCTTTTAGTCGCTCTAATATTGAAGCGTAATATTCTCCGGTTATAGAAACACCTTTATCTTTATAATCAATCAACAATATTCCTTCCGACTTCCAAAATACCGTTGTCATGAGTTTCCCAGCTGATTGTGACACTTTAAATTTCTTGGGAGATGCTGTGCCCTTTTTATGCCACTGCATGAAGTCTTGTTTGGACTCAGGTTCATAATGATGAACCCAAGTTTCGTCTCCAGTAACAATTCCACTCAATACACCATCCTTGTCTTCATTACAGAGGTCCAAAAATGCACGCGAACACTCTACGCGCTGTTGTTTTTGCGGCGGCGTGAGCATTCTCGGCACCCATCTTGCGCTGACCTTAGACATGCCGAGATGATCGTGTAGGATTTTAAAAATTGTTGTATCGGATACTCCAACCATTTCTGCGAGTTGTTTCTTCTTTAGTCGAGCATCTTCGAGTACAATTTGTTCAACTTTTTGGATAAGTGCTGGCGTGGTCACCTCAATGCTCCTGCCCGGCCTCGGGTCGTCTTCAAGGGATTCCCTTTCTTGTTTAAATAAACTATGCCACTTGTACACCATGGTTTTTCCTGGACAAGAGTCGCCGTAAACCAATGACATCTCATTCATTATGGTCGCGACTGATTTTCCTTGCCTGGTAAGGAACTTTATAACGGCACGATATTCGATTTTTTCCATATTTCACTTTTCACTCCTGATTATGTTACTTGGTTGACGATAGCTCAAAGATTAACTGTCTAATAACAATGAAACTTCGTATTTACACTAATCATGAGTCGCTGCACAGGCCACGCCCCCAATGCGCCTACTCACCCCTCTACAACCCGCTCATTCCGCGAATATAAAAACGCTCCCTCGTATCTGCTGACGTTGACACAATTTAGTTGTCGAAATACGTAGACAGAATATGAAAATTAATGTGAAAAGGGGTTAAATATCAACCTTTAGTGATTAACTTCGGTTTTAGCTGTTGAAAATTAAATAAATAAATAAATGAATATATAGATAAGTGGATTTCTTTCAGTGACAGTCGCCAGATTTTTGCGAGACCCTTACCCTTTGTGTAAAGTACGTAAAATGTAATGTACTTCTGTATATCATAAGGATAATTACGACTCTTTCATCCTTACTTCTTTCCGAGTTGTTGCGCGAGGTTCCCGGCTGTTGCCTGGTTCCCTTCCACCCCCAAGAACACCACTGGTTGTATTGCATCATGTAGTCGATCTAACGAAATTACTTTCTGAACAATCTAACATATAGAAAAGTAAGAGCTGCGCTTATTACAAAATATGCAATTTAAATTTTGATGCGTCCTTGTATATTCAAGTGACTTATATTTTGATGAATATATTATATTTGTTTTCTACCTTTTTGTATCTGAACATTATCAAATTAGTGTTCGTTTAGTTTTCCTTTTTCTTTTTTCCGGGGTATACTGTATAGTACGAGGGCAGCTGTTTATATTTCGGGAACTGGAAACGCTGTTAGTGCTGCCTCCGATCTGATGATTGTATCATAAAGTTTGTCATTTTTGACAATATATCGATGGTGCTTCATCACCATATAAAGAATTCAGCTCGTCGATGCATTCTTGTTAAGATAATCAACTCTGAAAGTATCATTTTTGTCAATATATTTACCTTGTCAGTTTTATTATCCGGTCGCTATTTCTATTGTTGACAGTAACTTGAACATCATAACTTTCGGCGTGGATTATCTCAACAAGAATGCCTCGATGAGATGAATACTTTATATGGTGATGAACCACCATCGAAAACTACAGTATACAGTTGGTATAGTGAATTCAAACTTGGACTATGAATTTCGTGAAGGTCGTCCCACAAATGTTGTTGTGTCGAAAAACATTAACGCAGTGTCTGAATTGATAGTGTAAGACTGTCATGTGACATACCGTGATATCGAGGCGTCTCTATGTATTAATAACACCAGCGTGCATAAGATTCTGCATGAACATTTAGCCGTTAAGAAGCTGTGCTCACGTTGGGTACCACATAATTTGACTACCGCTCAAAAAAGGACGCACGTCGATTGGTGCCAAGAAATGCACAAAAATACAATGACGGTGCTTCAAAGAACATTTATAAAGTCGTCACAGGTGATGAATCTTGGATCTATATGTATGAGCCCGATAGTAATCAGCAGCTGACTGTGTGGGTATTCCAAGATTAGCCAAAACCAACAAAAGTTGTTAGCCCTCGAACCACATCAAAACAAATGGTCGCCTATTTTTGCGGAAAAACCGGTGACGTTGCAACCATGCGTTTAGAGAGATGTAGAACGGTCAATTCCGAATGCTACATAACTATTTGTTTGCCAAAAGTTTTTGAAGAAGTAAGGAAAACAAACAGAAAACGACAGATCATTCTCCACCATGACAATGCGAGCTCTCACAGATCGATTCAAACAATTGCATATTTGACCGGGCAAAACATTGAATTGATGAGCCATCCGCCGTACAACCCCGATCTGGCATCCTGTGATTTCTTTTTGTTCTCACACGTGAAGAATAAACTTCGTGGTGAACGGTTTTCTACACCGGGAGAGGTAGTTGAGGCATTCGAAACTCATATTTTGTAGATACCGCCTTCACAGTGGCAGCAATGCTTTTCGAATTGGTTTAAACGAGTGCAAAAGTGCATTGATTTTCAAGGAGAATATTTTCAAAGGCAATAAAACTATTTTCGATGATAAACAATTTTTTTTGTTTGCTATTCCCGAAATATAAACGGCTACCCTTGCATTACTTTTGTATGTAATAATCTATGTCGAAAAGTATATTTTATATCTGTCCTGAAAGTGGCTATTGCTGCTGGACTATTAAAGATTGTTATTATAATTGTTACCACATAATAATTATAATATGAGTAATTATTTTAAAGAATTTTTCTTTTGTTTATATTAGTATAAAAATACGTTTATGAAAAACTGCCTATTCACAGACATGCTGTCTTAAAAGCCTACACTGATTGCTTTCTTAATATGTAGCGCGTTTTTTGCTAAAAGTATTTTTGTTGATTTTCTTCCAAAATAAACAAAACTGCATTACAACGACAAATACTCGTCTAACAGAAACCTATAAAAAGCTAATAATAGCTGTAATGAGCCATAACTTTATTGTTAGTTTTATGCAATGAGAAGACGTGATATATTAAGCGCTAGGCGCCTTTTTACATGTCCGACATATACAATACATTTTGAAAAACTTGT
This sequence comes from Dermolepida albohirtum, assembly GCA_031893035.1. Classification (NCBI taxonomy): domain Eukaryota; kingdom Metazoa; phylum Arthropoda; class Insecta; order Coleoptera; family Scarabaeidae; genus Dermolepida; species Dermolepida albohirtum. The sequence goes on from JAVIWB010000424.1 coordinate 41,060, forward strand.
AGTATTATTTTTAGTGTGTTTATATGAATGTTCATGAATCACCAATCACATTTAATCACGTGAAATGGACGTTTTCTGCAGTCCATAACTATATTTGGTCCATTCAACACAATTCTAAATTTATGTTTTACGATAAACGTTATTTTAATTGTGGAAATTATTTATAGGACTGGCTAGTTCACCGATCTACGCACGCATTTTTATTATCTACTACATATTACTACGACTGGGGATATAAAAATATCTTCATTAATCATTGAATTATACTGCTTGAACATTAACAATATTTTGGGCGGAAATTTCCACTGTTCATATTTTACGGCCGCAGTCTGGCCAGCGTTAATTAACGCTAATTTTAATGTTAAATATCGCACTATGAATCAGATGTTCCAGAGCAACGTTACTCGTTTGTTTATTCAGGCACCTTTCATTTCAAATTTTAAATCAAACAAAATCTAAACTTAAAGAGACTGCTTAAAATGGCTCTTAATAATAACAGTAATTATGTATTTTTTAAAGTAATATTGGTAAAATATTTTTGTTTGTAGAAAAGAAAAATTGCGTTTATCATTTGACGCAGGATGCTGCCTTCAAAAAATTCTACAAGCAAAAGCATCACCTACAAGAAATTCAGAAGCACTGGTGTGGATTGTTTAATAATTATAGTCTTGGATAGATTACTTAAGGTGGTAACAGGGTTTATTTCACTACGATCTTTCTAGATCCATTTACACATTGATCAATACGTTCCCGGATTAACGAACAGAAGGCACCAGTAACACATGCCATCTTTGGATAGCGCTAACCTTCGAACGATACGTGTCAAAATTTTATGACGTTCCCACCACTTGTTGTCAAGATTTCAGTGACGCTTTTTTTGTAATTTTCAAAACAACGGAAAAACTGTGTTGATAAAATATAGCTTTTTAATAGCAAAAATATCGTTCAAACTGAGCAACGGCTTGAAAAGAAGAAAACGATCTGTACAAATACAGATATGCTGAATGCTCTGGTCGTCCAAATGGGGCTTTTCAGAGCGCATAAAAAAACCATCAAAATCGTGATGGACTATCGTAAAGTGAAGTTGAGTAAGATAACTGTCATCCTGATGATATCATTTGATATTGTTTACACTATTTTGCATGAACATTTGGGCCTAAAAAAGCTTATTACCAACAAACAACAATGTATCGTTGAATCACAGTGCTGTTTGGCACTGTTATGGCAAAATAGACAGGAGTTTTTGTGTCGGTATGTCACAGTGGATGAAACATGGATCGACCACTACACTCTGGAATCAAACCGGCAGTCAGTTGAGTAGAAAGTATATAGTAAAAGCCATCCGAAGTGACCTAAGGCGCAACAATCAGTCGGAAAGCTTAGGCCTCCGTTTTTTGGGATGCGCACAGAGTAATATTCATTGACTACCTTGAAAAGGGAAAACCATCAATAGTGGATGAAACATGGATCGACCAGTATACTCCGAAATCAAACCGGCAGTCAGTTGGGTGGAGAGCAGCCGGTGAAAGCCATCTGAAGTGCACGAAGGCGCAACAATCGGTCGAAAAGCTTAGGCCTCCGTTTTTTGGGATGCGCACAGTGTAATATTCATTGACTATCTTGAAAAGGGAAAACCATCAATACTGAATATTATATAACGTTATTTGATCGTTCGAAAGCAGAAATCGAAAAAAAAACAATCCCAGAACGACGAAGAAGGTGCTCTTTTAGCAATCATGAACCCTGTCACAAGTCCTTGATTACGATGGCCAAATTGCACAAATTGGGCTTCGAATTGCTTCCGCGCCCACTGTATTCTCTAGATTTGGCACCTTGGTACTATTGGCTAACGCCTATTTTGGGGAGAAAGATAAGTCATTCTACACGGCCCCCATAGAAAAATTAGAAAAGCATTAGAATGAACGTATGGCACTTGAAGAAGACTGTATTGATGAATAAAGGAGAACACTTTTTTGTGTTCTTCGACTTTCAAATTGATATACGACCCATCAAATCTCTAACTCTATCTCATGCTTCTGTCGAGCAAAACTCACTACTAATCTGGGTTGTACTAAAAGCGAGATTTCTACGTGGCAATTGTGTCTCTTGGTGTGGTTAATTTTGACCAACCTTGGCGTTGCCTTCTTTAAGCACTTCCAGTTTAAAAAAATCGATCCTCAAATCTTGAAATTATGCTTGAATTTAGTTCCACCACTTGAGTTAACACTTCTTTGTGTTCTTCCACTTTCAAATTGGTATATGACCCATCAAATCTCTACCTCTATCTCGTGCATCTGTCAGACAAACTGACCACTAATCTTTGGTTGTGTTAAAAGAGAGATTACTACGTGGCAATTGCGTCTTTTAGTGTGGTTAATTTTGACCAACCTTGGGGCTGCCTTCTTTAAACACTTTTTTGTCTTCTTTGACTTTCAAATTGATATATGACCCATCAAATCTCTATTTTTACCGTTTGTGACGTATTTCCATCTGGGGCGGAAGTAAACTTTTGGATATTGATCGAGGAGCTTGTTGAAGCGCGTTTTTATACACTCCAGCGACGATGGCTTTAACACACGCGTAAACATGTCAAGACACGTCTATATATTCGTTTTTTTATTTAAAAAGATTGATATTAGTTTATAGAAATATTTGTAGATATTATACTGCTACTACTTTTTATTATGAATTATATACATTATTCGTTAATTATTTTAGCAGTGAACAAAGAATGTGTTAGCCTGCATATAACAAAACACTTCTTATATAATAAATAAATGCTGTATATAAGTAATTATTCCAAATTTATATACCAACAAGCACCTGACCCACACCTCCAATGTCAAGGCTACAATCTTACAGTCAACTAGGTACTAACACATAAATACATATATACCTGCGCTGTTTTAACAAATTTCTTAGTCATAATCAGTAGTGGAACGAACATGTCGTGCCCTCGAACTTGACGTACAATAATATAATAATTTTGAATTCCACCGGTGTTCATATGAAAACAATTTTTTGTTCCTTCCCTCCAGTAATGCACCAAATAGAAAGTTAAATTTAGACGTTACGTTTTACTAAACATGTCTAGTGGTGATAAATTCTCGTGGCCGTAAAAATAAAAAAGCATTCAGACTCTCATGTTACAGTTAATCGCATGCCCATATGTTCGCGTCGAGGCAGTTTTTTGAGGGATATTCAAATAGTTATCACTTATTAATTGCTTATATTGAAGACCTTGTAGTAGTTTAATGTGATTTACGATCTATACACGTCCACATGTACGAATTATTATCGTTATTGAGATGTAGTTTAGAGAAAGACTTTGTTAATATAATTTTGGGTTTATTTTCAAATAAAATAAATATTTGTATGATTCGAGTGTTCCTTTATTTAGGTTTATTTGAATTACTTCACAAAATAGTTTATATTCATGTTGGAAAACAAAAGACTAAATTAAACTGTTCACGATTTTAATTCTCCAGCGTTGGTAGATCAAAATTATTTAATAAATTTTTTTCTTGCATACCTGGACGTGATTCGCGAATGCCCGAGTATTATCAGTATTAGTTACAATAACAGTAATTGTATGAGGAGGTACGCATACATTCAAACTTTGCGATATTAACATAGGGATGCTGCAAGGTCAGATTTTGGGCCCTTTGTTGTTTGTTTTTTGTTATACATATATTAATGATCTATATGCGGTTCCTTTATTTACGAGGGAGCGTTTTTATATTCGCGGAATGAGCGGGTTGTAGAGGGGTGAGTAGGCGCATTGGGGGCGTGGCCTGTGCAGCGACTCATGATTAGTATAAATACGAAGTTTCATTGTTATTAGACAGTTAGTCTTTGAGCTATCGTCAACCAAGTAACATAATCAGGAGTGAAAAGTGAAATATGGAAAAAAACGAATATCGTGCCATTATAAAGTTCATTACCAGGCAAGGAAAATCAGTCGCGACCATAATGAATGAGATGTCATTGGTTTACGGCGACTCTTGTCCAGGAAAAACCATGGTGTACAAGTGGCATAGTTTATTTAAACAAGGAAGGGAATCCCTTGAAGACGACCCGAGTGGCACAAAAAGGGCACAGCACCTCCCAAGAAATTTAAAGTGTCACAATCAGCTGGGAAACTCATGGCAACGGTATTTTGGGACTCGGAAGGAATATTGTTGATTGATTATAAAGATAAAGGTGTTTCTATAACCGGAGAATATTACGCTTCAATATTAGAGCGACTAAAAGAAGCCATTAAAGAGAAAAGACGGGGAAAATTTACAAAAGGTGTTCTGCTTTTGCACGACAACGCGCCCATCCACAAGAGCCGCGTTGCGTTAGCTGCCCTGCATAAGGTGGGCTTCGAAATTGTGAATCACCCACCCTACAGCCCAGACCTGGCCCCGAGTGATTATTACCTGTTTGCGAAAATGAAAAAAGAGCTGCGGGGTAAAAAATTTACTGCCGATGATGAAGTCAAGGAGGCAGTTTCGGCGTATTTTGCAGATAAAGAGAAATCATTTTTTTATGAGGGTATAAATAAATTAATTGAAAGATGTGAAAAATGTATCCGTCTTGCAGGTGAATATATTGAAAAAGAAAAATAATTTGGTTTTTTTATTTCCACCCCTTGTCCCCCATTCCGCGAATATAAAAACGCTCCCTCGTATTTTATATGAGGACAGCGAGACAATAATTATGTTTTATTCGAACAATTCGTATTAGCAAAGTAAATGCAGAGTAAGTGTTAAATATAATTAATTACTGGTGTATTGCTAATTAATTAAACTTCAACAACAGTATGTACGAGGTCTGGCCGAGAAGTATCAGGGTTTGTGGAATAGTAAGAAAAGAAATTAATCTTCTTGAGAAGTTACAACCTTTTTCCAGCGATGCTTTCAGTTTCGAAAACAGTCATAAGTTTCAGTTGTCGGAGTAGCTAACAGCTGCTTCGTCGCATTCCTTTTTATCTTTTCCGCGTTATCGAATCTACTTTTTTAAGAGGGTATTTCAATATGAGAAGCAAGTCGGAAATCATAGGGACCTAAGTCAGGACCGTAGGTGATTGGTGTAGCTGAATAAGTTGCGATGTCGTGATGAAGCACCCAGTCGTTGCTTTTCCGCAATAAAATTCTTGGTAGTACTCTTTGTTCACCGTCATACATTTTGGAGCATATTTATGATGAACAAAACCTTCCCAGTTCCTCGCTCAGGAACAAAAAGACAATTGGATGAACATTTGGTCTAATATTATGGAACGACTCCCCGAAGAACCAGACTTGCTCACAAAAACCATTACGTGTGATGAAACCTGGATTTTCCTGTATGACCCGGAACAAAGCATCATTCGATGCACTGCAAAGCCGGCGAATCGTCACGACAGAAAGAAGCATGAATTAGCAAGTCGAAATTGAAGGCAATGCTGATTGTTTTTTTCGATATCAAGGGCATTATCATGACTAACTGGGTGCCTGAGGGTCAAATCGTTAATCAAAAATATTAGAAAGAAATTCCTAGTTAAGCTGAGGTAAAGAGGAAGAAAAGACCGGATTTGTGGAAGAACTACTCGTGGATTCTGCACCACGACAACGCACCAGCTCACAATGCCCCTATCTGTGAAGCAGTTTTTAGCGGACAAACGCATTGCTGTGCTTGATTATCCTCCATTTACGCCAGATCTCGCACCAAGTGACTTCTACTTGTTCCCAAAAGTGAAAAATGCATTAAAGGGAACACATTTTCAGTCTGTTGAATATGTAAAAGCGAAAACGACAGAGTTGTAGCTGACGCTGACAACTGATGAATTACAGCATTATTTTGAACAATGGAAGATACGTATACAGCGGTGTATAGATAGAAGAGGAGAGTATGTTGAAGCGGATAAGAGGTAAATATAAGTTTATTTGCAATAAATAACATTTCTCACACCAGCTTCGTTATTTCATTGCCAACCACACCTTGCAAGTGTAAGAATAATATATAAAAAGAACTCACCCTGTATATTTAATAGAAACGTAAACAGCCCCATATTTTAATCACTTGATCACTAATGGACGTTTATTAAATATGTGAGTAATGTGTGGGTAATTTGTGAATTCCAATCATCGGATGTTAAAAAAACAAACAAACTAATACTGTTACACCAAAAAGCTAAAGTGGATATGGATAATATAGTTTTAGACCCCTTAAACTTATAGTAACTTTTATAAAGTGTGCATTTAAAACTTTTTAAAACCTTCTATTTTCTCCTTAACTTTTTTAAACATTTGAGATGATTTTAATATGTGAGCATTACTCTAAGAATAGTATTTATTTTATATTTAGAAATGATTTTTATGTTTTCAGCTTTTTCGTTGTCTTGTCTCTTTAATTCTGAAAATTGTTATTTATTTTCTACATAACTTTATTAAATATTTAATAATCTTCTGTGTTAAAAAAGCAGTTTACTTTTTCATATTTTATTTTAGAATATATCCATTTTAATTTATTTTGTTTATGGTATTTATTATTAAATATTATTTTAATACTTCTGTATTTCTCTAATCATTTATATCAAATTTTTAGTTTACATTTTTATCTACCATAAACGTTATAAATAATTCCTTACTCTTTTGTTGACAACACCGCTATATTTTCCAAAACAATATGTATATGGAAATATTAAATCTTTACAATAGTTGTTATCTGTTCCATATATCAATAAAATTATTATTAATATATCAGTATTAAGTTCAGGGTGAGCTTGGTTTCGGAAACTGGTTTCCGCATATGATAAACTATTTACAATATCCTAAAACACATTTCCTGCTTTGATTTTGCTATGCTATCTTTTTCACGTAGTTATAGGTGTGCGAATGTACGTACATATGTATCTATATCCCGAGTAGATATGAGAATATATTACGTTATTACAAATAAATAACCGAAGACTTATTATAATTTATAATAATAATTATCTTTAACGCCGAACAGTTACACAGACCATTTACAGGACATAATGAACTTAAGAATAAAATTAAAATTGAAACAAAAATTGGTGCAGTTAATGTAAAACAAAGAAAAATAAGAATCCAATTAACAAAAAATACATACACTTATAATAATGTAATCCAAGTCATTTAAAAAAAAAACTGAACGAACAATATTAGATCCAAATTAACGAAAGAGATCCTCGTATAATACATCGGCATTTCTGGACATACGAGGATAGTTTGACAAGTAGTGAAAATGACACATAGGTGGCGCTCTAATTGGTAAAACAAGTACACTATAATTTAGGTTGCCTATTTATATATTTACATTCCGATATTTAGATAAATCGGTTGATTAGTTTATTTTTGACAGCTGATTAAAAAAGAAGCACCATGTCGTTTTGTTAAAATGGAAAAAGCAGAGTATCGTGCGGTGATAAAATACTTCGTAATTAAGGGTATGAAAGCTACCGAAATAAAAGATGGGTTACGGGAAACATTAGATGAATCTGCTCCATCATCCGCTACAATAAGTAGATGGGTAAATGAATTTAAACGTGGTCGAACAAGCTGTGTTGATGAAGCGCGCTCTGGAGCACCCAAGATCGTGACTTCTAGGGAAATGATTATAAAAATCCATAATATTATTACGCAAGATCGACGACTCAACGTGAGAGAGATACCAGACATGGTAAACATTTCAACAGAACGCGTACACCACATTTTAACGAAAGAATTGGGCCTTTCCAAGCTTTCGGCAAGATGGGTGCCGCTATTGCTTACGACTGATCAAAAGTTCACTCGTTTGCGCATTTCCAATGAGTGTTTGGACCTTTATAAGCGGAATCCGGCTGATTTTTCTAGGCGACTTGTTACTTGCGATGAAATTTGGATACACTACAGTACACCCGAAACTAAATAACAGTCGAAACAATGGTTAGAACGTGGTTCCGCACCTCCAAAGAAAGCGAAAACCACTTTATCGGCAAACAAGGTGATGGCATCAATTTTTTGGGATTCAAAGGGCATCGAGTTGCATTTCCAATTAGTATCGCATGCGCCTTATTCGCCGGGTCTAGCTCCTTCCGACTTTCACCTTTTTCCAAAATTGAAAACGGCACTAGGTGGAAAGAAATTTTCGTCTAACGACGAGCTTATCATCTTCGTAAATGTGTATTTTGCAAGCCTTCCGGAATCACATTTTAGAGATGGCATAAGGGTATTAGAGCACCGTTGGAATAAATGTATTGCTCTTTTAGGAGACTATATTGAAAAATAAAAATTATTTTGTTTTAAAAAATTCGTTTTTCTTTTCCATTTTCACTACTTGTCAAACTACCCTCGTATGTACTAATGGAGCCTTGTAGAGAACATTGGTTCTTGCCCTAGCTATTGAGAAGGGCGCCGATGATCTAGTATCAAAACTAGGAACGAGGAAATCAACCTGGAACAACAGCACAGAAGAATCAATAAAATTATTTATTAATTTATAAAAAAAACCGCCACGAGCTTTCTCCCTGCGTATACCAAGAGAATCAAAATTGTGTTTAGCAAGCAGACCCTCATAAATCGAATCAAAGGTAGGATAATGACCATCAATCTTGTAGGATAAATATTTGAGGAACCTCTTTTGAACACACTCCAGGAGTAACTGCTGGAAATGGTAAAGCGGGTACCACACAACTGAAGCAAATTCCAATCTGCACTGGACAAGAGAACCATGAAGAACCTTCAAAGTGTGCAAACTACTAAAACCCCTGCAAGAACGAATATGGAACCCAAGACCTCTGGAAAACGATGAAGTTATACGACTTATATGCTTTAACTTTATAAGTAATTAATGTTATACATATATATTTCTGTATAATAAATATCCCCTTTTGCTTTTGTATATAAATATTTACTTATTAGAATTTATTGTTAATGTGAGAACTATAAATAACAGAACGATTAAAACAATTTTTTCCTCATTGAATACATCAAAATTTAAGTCGTTATTACCACACAATTAGGTTCTCAACTATTCAATGAATTATTAATGATAATTTGTCCATATCATTACACTTATTTGTGTTTATACAATACACGATTTACTTTATAATTATTCTGCGCCAAAGCTGTTAGCGTGTGCATAATTCATCGCTTGCTTGTTATTATTTGAACAATAAAAAGCAGAACTAAATTCTACAAAACTCCGAATTTCCAGTTTCGATTATCCGCGAAAAATTCTATACAATGTTGATGATTGCTTTGACAATACTTCATTTACCTACATACGTAGATCATTGTCTTTTTCCACCGGTGTAATGAGACAATAACGTCATATGGAGTATGTGATTCCCACTGAAATATGCATGCGTACGTACCATAGTATCGTCGCAATTCTACATATGTATCATCTGTGCTGATTGAAATGTGACTTTCGTATGAAATATGCGCTCCTGACAAAAACATTATCCACTTGTTTATGTTATGGGGAATATTCCCATTAAACACAAACCATAATTACACATTAGTAACCTTTGTGTGCTTGTGTGTTTCCGTATATTGTTATGTAATATTTCTTTCATCAGCATTTTTTCTAAACAATACTAGCGGCAAATTGATAAATAATTTTATACAGGGACGTACTTGTACGGAGAAACTAAAGAGAGTTGTGAGCATTAATTTTTTAAAATCGCAAGGATAGTTCGTTTCAAGATATTTTAATTTGACTAATTAGAAACTACGTAGCTTTACGGTATCCCCTAGTGTAAAAGTGCGATAAGTTAACGTTAATGTAAATGAGATTCAGGTACCCTGAGCCATAGATGGGCAGGGGCGTATTTTGCAGTATTCAAACAATTATTTATATACATCGGGTTTTTCAATAAGGATATAACGATTTTGTATTTAAATAAAACACAGAATAATTGAGATATTGGGCTCAAATTTATTCCAGGTGCAGTGCACATGTTACATTTGACTATGGAATTTGATCTTGTTCATATGACCACCGCAACCACGTTTGCAGCAATCGATTCTTTGGAGCGAATTTTCCACCACTCTTTCATACATATCGGCCGGAACGTTGGCAATTTCGCGTTCGATATTGTCCCAAAGCTCCTCTGACGTTGTTGGTTTGCTGACATAAACCAGCAACTTAATGTAACCCCATAATAAAATTCAACGGCGTTAAATCGCATGAGCGAGGTGGCCACGCGACCGGACCATTTCTCGCGATTACACGGTTACCGAACTTGAAGGGGAAGTTCGAAAGACATGATTGAAGGGGAATCATGTCTAAATTCAACTTCAAAATTAATCATTAATAAGCTCGCTGTAAATGGAAAAAGAGGATTGAGGAAAACATGCATTGGAAAATAATCATAGTGTAACCGTGGATTGTTTGCATTTAAAGAATGTGTGTAATTATCCCGAATTAGATACGTATGAAAGCATGTACATTTCGACGAATAAAGGCCATGTGTTGAGCACTGACATGGGGCCTACCTATAACAACTCATCTTTCTTTGATCTCCTGTATAGACAACACGACCTAACTCAGAGACAAATTGTAGAAAGAATGTATGCTCTAAATCATATGTGGGCAACAACCGACCCGCGGGCAGAATCCGGCCCGCTGTAAGATTTGATTCGACCCGCGAAACATTTTGAAAAACCCAAATAAAAAAAAATATTACACTACTTACTCCAGAAAACTCACTCCTAAAATCTAAATTTGAAGACGTGGAGTTGTGCGATTTCTACAAAAAATACCTCGAAAAAGACCATTTTCCGCAGCTTAGAAAATTCGCAAGAAGATTGATTTGTGCGTTCGGCAGTACTTATAAGTGCGAACAGTTCTTTTCAGTTATGAAAGTTAATAAATCAAAATATCGTACAAGACTGACTGACGATAATTTGGAAAATTCTTTACGTCTTTGTATCAGTGGAATTAATCCAAAGAGCGATGGATTAGTTTCTCAAATTCAAGAACAAGCGTCTCATTGATTTCGGTGTCGCTATTTAACTTTTGTAGTTTGTAACAATTCCAAATTTAACGATTTAATTATAATGTTGTACCAATTTTTTTTCATTTCATTTTGTTATTTTAATAAATTGTATTATAATAACATCGTCGTATTATTTCATGTCTGATATCTATCGTTAAAAATTATGAACGCTACTTTAAAATGCACTACTTTTAAGAGCGGTCCGTTAACGTATTTGCACATTAAAATTTGGCCCACAACATGTCAAAGGTTGCCCATATCTGCTCTAAATCTTCGATTTTTAAATTTAATAAAGAAAACACGAAACAACCGGTTCGGTGGCTAATAAAAATAGAACGAGGAAGCCAAGTAAAGTAAAAGAATGTCATGATCGTCATGATCAATATTTGTGATTGATATCCTTGTGAAACAGGACGAAATCATCAAAAGAATTAACGAAAAATCTTCAAAAATCAACAAGAGCTTTTGGGCATCTCTCTAGCGTTTGGCGCATGCAAACCCACGCAGGTACTTTTTTAGGATAGGTTAAGACTTGAACATAATTTTTCTTTAAAAAAGATGTGAAACGAATATACGGTGCGCGTTTTGGCTTTCGACGGTACAGATCGTGTACGGAGTTTTGTTTTGTGTGTGTTTTTGCCGTAGTTTTTCAGGTGCAACACTGTTTAATTATCTACCGATGATGATAACTTAGTTGTCAAAATACGTATACAGAATACGAAAATTAATGTGAAAAGGTGTTATATATCAACCTTAAATGATTAATATAATAAAGTACAAGACAAATTTTCTATAATTTTTTTTCTACAATACACATAAATAAATTAAAACCATCCTTTAATGTTCAAGTCTTTTAGTTAGCAAAAACATTTTTAATATCTTCTCCGAAAGGTTACATTATTTTTCAAAATTGCGCATATCATTATTTGTCATTTACAACCAAGGCTTTAAAACATCTGTCTTTAAAACAGATGTTTTAAGTTTTGTATTTCGTTAATGTTTTTATTCTAATTGATTTATTAATTTTATATTGAGAATAATATATGTCTTGAGAAAATTCAAGGAGTTTTTAAAATTCCTATCATTGATAGAGCTGGTCTCGGTACTAGATGATACCACGTGGAATTACATCGGAGACATGGTTTTGTTATGCTGAGATCTCGTAGAGATGTTGTCACTGTTCTAGGTTCTTTCGTAGTTTATTTGATAACAAAGTTGATTGTGAATATTTATTATTTCATTTTCAATTTCATGTCCTACAATTTGCCGGCAGACACAATAATAATTTTGTAACACCCAGAGCGAGAACAAATTTGATGAGATGTGTGACTGTGATGTGTACAAAGACCGAGCGAAGATTTGATGATGTATTTTCGGAAATGGTTCGCTCGCTTTCGTTCTGGAAATTTTGTGAAAGTTACGCTCCGGTCGTCCAATCACTGAAAAATCTGATGAAATATAGGCATTGACCACAAAACTGTTTTGAACCATTTACACAAATACAAAAAAAAAAAAAGCACCGCTTCATATGGGAAGGTGAACTACATATATCTTTGTTAACTATTACTGATGAAATATATAAGCATATCAGCAGTGTCGATATTGGCATGGAGCTATTATTTGATTATTTCAGTTACATTTTACTTTATTTTGTTATGTTTATTTTATCTAGTTATTCCTTTTGGTTGCAGTTAATTGTTTATTTTGTTATTTTATAGTCCTCATAGAGTTCCTATAGAGCTATATGTTGAATTTAAAAAAGAATTATTATTAGCCCATCTTCATAAATAGAGTTGGGTGTAAAAGAAATCACTCATGAGAAACTTGTTAAAGAAATTGAGGTAAAGTGAGGTAAGTTAAAGAAATTAGGGTACGGTGAGATAGTGCACTACACGTTTTGGTGTTACGATACACTGAACAGATAGTATTATTATATCATACATATACGGATTATTTCCGCTCATTCGATAGTTTGAATCGTGATATCTTACGGTGTAAACTTTTCTAAATTTAATCGAATCTAATTTGGAGAACATGGGATGTTATGTTTCCTATAATGGTTTTAGTTCTGAGGAATTTATTGCTACTTCTGCGATTCATCAGGGCTCTGATGATGATTAATGATTTACTTTGTTCTCTGGCTTGTTCTGTATGGACCTTAGCTGATGATATAAACCTATATTCTGAAGTCAATAGTGCCAATGATCCTGCAAGCTTACAATGTAACTTGAATATTTTCGTTGATTGGTGTAGTACTTTGAAATTAAATATTAACGTGTCTAAATGTTGCTCTGTTACTTACTGTCGTTCCCATTCTCCTATATCTACGCAGTGTAAAATAAATAACTATTATCTATCTGCTAAAGATATTATTACTGATCCGTTCAGTTTGCTACAGTGTTTACTTTTAACAAACATATTAAATCACTGGTAATTTCTGCTTGCAGATCTTTGGGTTTCGATATTAGGATTTCTCGCCACTTTATAAATATAGACTTTTGACTCAATAAAGTACTATTACGACGGTAGCCGTTTATATTTCGGGAACTGGCAACGCCGTCAGTGTTGCCTCCGATCTGATGATTGCATCGTGAAGTTTGTCATTTTTGGCAATATATTTACATTGACAGTTTTATTATTCGGTCGCTATTTCTATTGTTGACAGTAACTTGAAAATTTTGTGTCAGCGAAAAAATGGAAATAACTCGCGAACATTTTCGTGGTATTATTTTTCATAACTTTCGGCGTGGATTATCTCAAAAAAATACATCGACGAGCTGAATTCTTTATATGGTGATGAAGCACCATCGAGAACTACAGTATATCGTTGGTATAGAGAATTCAAACTTGGACGGCGTTCTTTGGACTATGAATTTCGTTAAGGTCGTCCATCAGATGATGTTGTGTCGGAAAACATAAATGCAGTGTCTGAATTGATAATGCAAGACTGTCTTGTGACATGCTGTAAGATCGAGCCATCTCTAGGTATTAGTAACACCAGTGTGCATAAGATCCTGCATGAACATTTAGCCGTTAAGAAGCTATGTTCACGTTGATTGGGTAACACATAATTTGACAATCTCTCAAAAAAGGACTCGCGTCGATTCGTACCAAGAAATGCACAAAAAATACAACGGCAGTTCTTCAAAGAACATTTATAAAGTCGTCACAAGTGATGAATCTTGGATCTATACGTATGAGCCTGATAGTAAATAGCAGTCGACTGTGTGGGTATTCCAAAATGAGCCAAAACCACCAAGAGTTGTTCGCGCTCGAAGCACATCAAAACAAATGTCTGCCTGTATTTTCGGAAGAACCGGTCATGTTGCAACCGTGCCTTTAGAGAGTTGTAGAACGGTCAATTCCAAATGATTGATAACTACTTGTTTGCCAAAAGTTTTTGAAGAAATAAGGAAAATAAATCGAAAACGACAGATCATTCTCCACCATGACAATGCGAGCTCTCACAGGTCGGTTCAAACAATTGAATATTTGACCGGGCAAAACATTAAATTGATGAGCCATCCGCCGTACAGGCCTGATCTAGCACCCTGTGATTTCTTTTTGTTCCCACACGTGAAGAATAAACTTCGTTGTCAACGGTTTTCTACCGGAAGAGGCTGTTGAGGCATTCAAAACTCATATTTTGGAGATACCGCCTTCACAATGGCAGCAATGCTTTTGACATTGATTTAAACAAATGCAAAAGTGCATATTTTCAAGGAGAATATTTTGAAAAGCAATAAAACTATTTTCGATAATTAAATTTTTTTTGTTTGTTTGCTATTCCCGAAATATAAACAGAAGACAAGAAGTGTAAAACTCATTATTTTTCACCTTTATTTATAGTTTAAAGAATTTGCCTATTATTATTATATCGTTCACTATATTATTTTTATAAACTATTAACAAATTTCGATTTTGCTAATTACCTTACATAGAAGGTTTGTCAGAATTTTTTAAATAAAGCAAATATTAATTTAGAATGAATACTTAGAAAAATTACAGTGCAATATTAGTATTACATAATATAAATAATAGCCACAACATTTAAAAATAATATAATAGTACATAATGGACACCAACAATACATAGAAAAGATAATTGAATAAATTGTTAAATGACGATTACAAGACTATCAAACCGTTGAAAGTTAGTCATCGCGATGTTTCTGTGTACCTTATCCAAGGTTACTTAGAAAATTAAAAATAAAAGTGGAAAAAGATTTAAATAAACTAATTAGAAATGTATTAGTAATTACGGAAATGTACTGTATTGGAAATTAAATTTTCATATTGCAGTTAAAAATAATTAAAATTTACAAAATTATTGGATTTGAATGAACTTATTTTATCTATAATGAAGCTTTTTAATAACTGATCCAATTAATGATATATGTATATGTACATACTTATTACTATTATTACCATCAATTGATGGAGAATATCTGACGAAAATCGCTGATGGAGAGGGTTTCGTCATCGATACCACTTAAGTCAGAGACAAATTGTAGAAAGAATGCAATGCCCTGTCTTCGATTTTTAAATTTAGCAGGAAACACGAAGCAACTAAAAACAGGACGGGAAAGGCAAGGAAAGTGACAAAATATCATGATCAATATTTGTGACTGATATCCTTAATCATTTAAGGGTGATATACGAGGGAGCGTTTTTATATTCGCGGAATGGGGGACAAGGGGTGGAAATAAAAAAACCAAATTATTTTTCTTTTTCAATATATTCACCTGCAAGACGGATACATTTTTCACATCTTTCAATTAATTTATTTACACCTTCATAAAAAAATGATTTCTCTTTATCTGCAAAATACGCCGAAACTGCCTCCTTGACTTCATCATCGGCAGTAAATTTTTTACCCCGCAGCTCTTTTTTCATTTTCGGAAACAGGTAATAATCACTCGGGGCCAGGTCTGGGCTGTAGGGTGGGTGATTCACAATTTCGAAGCCCACCTTATGCAGGGCAGCTAACGCAACGCGGCTCTTGTGGACGGGCGCGCTGTCGTGCAAAAGTAGAACACCTTTTGTCAATTTTCCCCGTCTTTTCTCTTTAATCGCTTCTTTTAGTCGCTCTAATATTGAAGCGTAATATTCTCCGGTTATAGAAACACCTTTATCTTTATAATCAATCAACAATATTCCTTCCGAGTCCCAAAATACCGTTGCCATGAGTTTCCCAGCTGATTGTGACACTTTAAATTTCTCGGGAGATGCTGTGCCCTTTTTATGCAACTGCATGGAGTCTTGTTTGGACTCAGGTTCATAATGATGAACCCAAGTTTCGTCTCCAGTAACAATTTCACTCAATACACCATCCTTGTCTTCATTACAGAGGTCCAAAAATACACGCGAACACTCTACGCGCTGTTGTTTTTGCGGCGGCGTGAGCATTCTCGGCACCCATCTTGCGCTGACCTTAGACATGCCGAGATGATCGTGTAGGATTTTAAAAATTGTTGTATCGGATACTCCAACCATTTCTGCGATTTGTTTCTTCTTTAGTCGAGCATCTTCGAGTACAATTTGTTCAACTTTTTGGATAAGTGCTGGCGTGGTCACCTCAATGCTCCTGCCCGGCCTCGGGTCGTCTTCAAGGGATTCCCTTGCTTGTTTAAATAAACTATGCCACTTGTACACCATGGTTTTTCCTGGACAAGAGTCGCCGTAAACCAATGACATCTCATTCATCATGGTCGCGACTGATTTTCCTTGCCTGGTAAGGAACTTTATAACGGCACGATATTCGATTTTTTCCATATTTCACTTTTCACTCCTGATTATGTTACTTGGTTGACGATAGCTCAAAGATTAACTGTCTAATAACAATGAAACTTCGTATTTATACTAATCATGAGTCGCTGCACAGGCCACGCCCCCAATGCGCCTACTCACCCCTCTACAACCCGCTCATTCCGCGAATATAAAAACGCTCCCTCGTACCTAGTCTTGGCGTAAATACTGATATAAAGGTTTTTAAGTACAAAAAGAAAACTGCAAGTTGGATTTAAATTATTTTTTGATAGTTTATTTTGACAATAGTAAGCTACAAAATACAATGCAAATTACTCGAAATGGCCGCCATTTGCCTTAATACAACGCGGAAGTCTGCAGGGCCACTCATCAATCGCTGTACGGACGATATCCATGGGAAAATTGTCGGCTGCTTCTTTTAACGCTTGCTTCAATGATTCCAGGTTGCGATGGGATCTTCTACAGACCATGCCCTCTAATATTGACCACAGTTTGTAGTCGAGCGGATTTAGGTCTGGGCTTTCTGACGGCCAATAGTTAGTACTAATAAACTCAGGTACATGATTTTCAAGCCATTGCTGAGTTGTTTTGGCATTGTGAGCGGGCGCCGAGTCTTGTTGGAATATCCATGGTTGGTTTTGGAACATGGTGTAGTTCAGGGGCTCCACTACATTGCTTAAAATGTCTCGTTGATAGTTTTTGGCCGCTGTTTTAACACCTTTTTCACAAAAATGTAAGGAAGTGACACCGTCATAGGATACTCCCCACCAAACCATCACTGAAGCAGGAAAATGACCTCGCTGAATCCTTGACACCACTTCACTGGCTTCCTTGGAGGACCGTGCATACACCCACCCTATCATTCTGCTTGTTAAAAGTTTCTTCCACGGTAAAAATTTTTTCATCAGAAAACAGAATTTTTTTGTAACGCTCTTTGCCGTACAACGATATCAGGTGTCTGCATTTTTTCTTCCTATTCTTTTTTAATTCAACGTTAAGGCGCTGTCCTGTTTGTCGTTTGAAAGCTCTAAGTCCTAGGTCTTGTTTAATGATACGGCTCATGGTTCTCGGAGCAATACCCATTCCACGAGCCATGATTTTCTGTTTGCGGACAGGATGTCGATTGATGCGGGACCTCACAGCATTGATGGCCTGTGGTGTACGAACTATGCGAGGCCTGCCAGATCTTTTACGGTCGATTACATTTCCAGTATCAATGAATAATACGGGCTCTTTCTATTCCACACTTATGAAGTGCAATAACCGCAATACGGCTCTCTTTATCCGACCATTCCATAATGACGACTCACGCTATAGTGAAATTGTTCGGCACTTTTGTAAAGCATATATGAAATGTCAGAACTGCCAACATAAAATTTTTGTGCTTTCAAGTTATCATCTGCAAAAAGGTGCGTTTACACTTGTATCAATACTTATGGCAGGACTAGGTATAAAGATGGTCAATAAAAAATAATATGGTATAGTTTCTAATATCCAGATACGCGTTTACACTTGTATCAATACTTATGGCAGGACTAGGTATAATGTGGGTGTAGGTAAGTATGGGATTACAATCACTGGAAAATTAACGACAACGAAATATTTAAAGACTGCAGCAATATGCTATACCAGCAGGAAAAATCAATAGGAAATAATTACATTTTCTAGCACGATAACAATCTAAAGCATACCGCTAGCAATTAAATAGTAAGGAGTTGCACAAAATTTAGTCTACCCACTACGAAGTTCAGATTTAAATACTATCGAACGTATGTGAGATTATTTAGATCATGCGAAGAAGAAAAGATCAACAAATGCCAATCAACTTTTTGGTGTCCATTTGGAAGAATGAAATGACATTCCACAAAAATTTCTGATAAAACTGTTCGGTAGTTTACACAAACGCATAAGACGTATAATATCTGCTAAAAGTGGCCATACTAAATACTAGAACTATTATCCTTGCTCTTAATATTCTTCATTTACATGCAGTTATTTTTGTTGTAAAAAAAGTGTCTAGTAACATTCTATCTTTATTTTCCATTTATGCACACTTAAGTACCTATATTTACATAAAAAAATAAACTCGATCTACGTATCAATTACGTAATTCCGTAAAACAAAATTACCTCCTCAGCAATTTTGATTTTAATTCTGTAATAAAAAACAACGTAGTTGATTGCGTAGTGAAATACCGCGTAATAGATATAATGACGACATCAGTAATGACGTCCGAAGTAAAAATCCCCCTGAAAATCAGATAAAGACTTCGTTCATTGCATATTAGAAAAAGAGAGCTGTGTTAAGAAATCTGTAATGAAATCTAGTTTGCTGTGTCTTTTTTATTACATCGCGATTCTAAATGCAACGGTATATTTACTGGGTTCTTGACCTTGATATTGAATATGATTAATTGTAAAGTCCTAGTACAACAGGTAAAGGTAGAGGTGTGTTACATTAAAAATGCATATGCATGTATGTACTTTACGCTGAAAAGAACAAATATATGTATGTACGTATGCAGGTGTAATATTGTAATGTTATATTTACAATTACACTAAGTAAATTGTACGCTAAAACTATATATGATATAATAAACAATGCAGAAGTAAATGTTCAACTTAGCATCAAGAGAAATTAAAAGTACTGCGTGGATTATAAGTTAAGCTTTTAACGTGAAATAGGTGCTGTTGTGGCGTTCGAAGATGAACAATAATACATAAGCTGATACCTGAAATCTCCTGTTTGAAGATAACAAACTTAAATACATTAAAAGTAATGAAAAGAAAGTAAATAATAGACTTCCACAAGGTTTAGTCCTACGCCATTATTGTTCAGTGTTTATATTGCAAATATACCTAAAGCAACATTTATAGTTTCTGACTAAAATATTAACGTAACCTGTAAATATTAAAAAATTTACTATGCGAATCATTCAAATGTTAATAACACCCTGTTTACTACATATGTTTCAAGGAATAACACCCATCATCAGGTAAACTTGTGTTATTAACGAACGATTCCTTTGTAGGATTTATCGTACCCTTGCGATACAGAAAAATACGGATGTAATACGTAATTCATTTTACAGGATAGTCTTTGATTGGTCTGTTGTAAATATTGTTTGTCTTTTACTAGAAAATTAACACCTTTTGATTTGGTACGTAGACTTCCGCGGTCGTGGTCCCTGCTATCTGCTTCTGGGTTTCCGGGCTGGAACCGCGTCACTAGTATATCTGCCGACGTTTCGTACCCATTTGTATGGGACATCTTCAGAGCTGAACTACTGCACTGAAACTGTTCAGTTCAGAAAATGAATCAGTTTCAGTGCAGTGGTTCAGCCCTGAAGATGTCCCATACAAATGGGTACGAAACGTCGGCAGATATACTAGTGACGCGGTTCCAGCCCGGAAACCCAGAAGCAGATAGCATTAACACCTTCTACTTACTCTTAGCCCATAAACGGACATATAGTTTTGAAAACTAATCAGTAAAAGATCTTGGAACATTATTTAATAATTGTTTGAGTTTCACTTTACCTGTTCAACATACGTGTCTCTCAACGGTTAAAACATTAGAATTTATTCCAAGGTGAAGTAAATTCTTCAATAACGTCTATCCACTCAAAACATTATACTTTACCTTGTTCGAGGCAAGCTTGAATATGGATCAATTATTTGGTATCGTTTTTACGATGCTCAAACATTTCGCTGTAGAAAAAATTCAAAGTAGATTTTTAAAATTTTTGTGCTTTGAAAGTTCGGTATTTAACTAGACAGACGAATTGAGTATATTTTTTTACTGGAGCAACATAATATTCAATCTTTCTTTGTTGAATCGAAGAAAGCAACATAAATAGTACAAGTTATTAACATAAATTATTCGGTGGCCAAATTGACTGTCCTGAGCTGCTTTCCTAACATTTTTTGGAGGTATCCAACAATTTATATGATAAAGAACACTGTCTAGATACAGTACATGCCAATTAAATAAGGAGACTGCGCTCTTTCCATTGCACAGCCGTATCAGGGAGGCTGTAATTGGAATGTCATTAACCTTCATACTTCCCAAGCAACAATCCGTAGTTTCGTATCTCCGTCTGCTTTAGCTTACATTTGAGCTTTAATTGTACAGGACACTGTTATTTAGTAGTGCCGTGATAATGGTTAACATAGAAATTGAGTAGTGAATTAACTTGAAATTCTGTGCCAAATTAAAACAATCGCCAACAGAATGTTTACAAACGTTAAAGGAGATGTTTGGTGATAATATTATATCACGTGCGCGAGTTTTTGATTGGCACAAACGGTTTTTTGAAGGTCAGGAGGAGGTCTAAGATGATGAACATTCTGGTCGCCTTGTGACTGCAAGAACTGAAAGAAGCCTTCAGAAAATTAATGAAATTACGCAACGTCGGAACATTCGGATGATTATCGATATGGTAAACATTAACGAAGTACCAGTAAGACACATTTTGCGTGATGAATTAAACTTCACAAAAGTTTGTGCAAAAATGAAGCCCTATCTGTGAAGTTGTTATTAGCAAGCGCATTGCTGTGCTTGTTCATCCTCCGTACTCGCCAGATCTGTTCCCAAAAGTGAAAAGTGCATTAAAGAGACAACATTTTTAGTCTGTTGAACATGTAAAAGTAAAAGTCGTCGAAGAGGCTGACAGCCGATGAACTACGGCATTGTTTTGAACAATGGAAGACATGTACACAGCGGTGTATAGATAGGGGAGGAGAGTATGCTGAAGGAGATAAAAGTTAAATATAAATTTATTTGCAATAAATAACATTTCTCACACCAGTCTCGTCATTTAATTGCCACACCTTGTATACTGACGTGTTCACTGGAGACCGACATTGATGTTATTTTGTATGCTTTCTTATTATTTTTTTAAAATTATTTTTGGTAGACAAGCATATGTTTCTTGGTTATACGAGGATAGTTTGACAAGTAGTGAGAATGACACATAGGTGGCGCTCTAATTGGTAAAACAAATGCACTGTAATTTAAGTTGCCTATTTATATGTTTACATTCCGATAATTAGATAAATCGGTTGATTAGTTTATTTTTGACAGCTGATTGAAAAAGAAGCAACACGTCGTTTTGTTAAAATGGAAAAAGCAGAGTATCGTGCGGTGATTAAATACTTCGTAATTAAGGGTATGAAAGCTACCCAAATAAATGATAAGTTACGGGAAACATTAGATGAATCTGCTCCATCATTCGCCACAGTAAGTAGATGGGTAAATGAATTTAAACGTGGTAGAACAAGCTGTATTGATGAAGCGCGCTCTGGAGCACCCAAAATCGTGACTTCTAAGGAAATGATTATAAAAATCCATAATATTATTACGCAAGATCGACGACTCAAAGTGAGAGAGATAGCAGACATGGTAAACATTTCAACAGAACGCGTACACCACATTTTAACGAAAGAATTGGGCTTTTTCAAGCTTTCGGCAAGATGGATGCCGCGATTGCTTACGACTGATCAAAAGTTCACTCGCTTGCGCATTTCCAATGAGTGTTTGGACCTTTATAAGCGGAATCCGAATTGTAAGCGATTTATTACTTGCGTTGAAACTTGGATACACTACAGTACACCCGAAACTAAACAACACTCGAAACAATGGTTAGAACGTGGTTCCGCACCTCCAAAGAAAGCAAAAATCACTTTATCGGCAAGCAAGGTGATGGCATCAATTTTTTGGGAATCAAAGAGCATTTTGTTCATTGATTACCTTCAGACAGGTGCCACAATAAACGAACAATATTATGCAGAACTTCTACAAAAATTGAATGTTGAGATTCGTGCTGAAAGGCCAGGAATGGCAAAGAAAATGGTTCTGTTTCACCAAGACAACGCTCCCTCGCATACCAACACAGTTGCGATGTCAAAAATCCACGAGTTGCATTTCCAATTAGTACCGCGTACGCCTTATTCGCCGGGTCTAGCCCCTACCGAGTTCCACCTTTTTCCAAAATTTTCCATCTTCGTAAATGAGTATTTTGCAAGCCTTCCGGAATCGCATTTTAGAGATGGCATAAGGGCGTTGGATCACCGTTGGAATAAATGTGTTGCTCTTTTAGGTGAATATATTGGAAAATAAAAATTATTTTGTGTTTAAAAAATTGGTTTGTCTTTTCCATTCTCATTACTTGTCAAACTACCCTCGTATTTATTATTTATTTCTTATTTTTTTTTTGTATGTACTTTGTATTATCTTTTATTTTACCCTGCAACTGGGTTTGATCTTTTAGGCAAAAAATTATACTACTATTATTATTACAAAACTCTTATATAATGGTTCTCAGGTTTACTAAATAAGTGTTCCCAAGGTACCCTGCGTCGAATTTTAAGAAATACCATTTTGACTATCAGATAATTCTTTTAAATAAATAAAACGCACTTTGGAAGCCACTAAATTGGTCGATACTAATAATAAATTATCGTGGTCATCGTTTTATTGGTCTTGGAGAGTCATCGGTATATATTACATCGGTAATAATGTTTCCTTTATTCGAAACTATTTTGTCAAAAGATTGAATGATCTGCCGATAGATCCTCAGAATACATTGGTTTCGATGTCGAATTATTATTTACCAACGTTTCTATATCCAATATTATATAAATAATCCGACAAATCATATCCACTGACAACTTTACAAGTCTGATGATTTGGCCGTAAATTTTAGCTGGTAAGAAGTTGCTTAACCTATACCTACTTCCAGTTCCGTGGCAGTTACATCGAACAGGGAGTCTCCTTTTACGTAGACATTACAACTTAAAACCGAAATATTGGGTCATGTACGTAAATGATAACCTTTCTTGTTTGCTGGCATGTTTGAGATTCGCGACAATGCGCCTGCACGTCGGTTATGTTTCAACTGAAACCTCATTCTAGATTCTTTCAATGCCTTCCTTTCATAGTGACAGAAAATTTCTTATTACTGCTAAAAATTACCATAATCACTATGTTTAAAACGTTTACAGGTCAAGCGTCTGCGGTTTTTACTTTTAAAACGTTCTCGATCAGATTAATAAATCTAAAATTCACAGCCCATCATGCCCCGGTATTGTTAAAAATATTTCTGCGAAGTCACATTCATCAGTTCTTTGAAAATTGTAATATCTGAACGATTTTAGATTATACTTAATTCAAGTTTCGATAATGCATATATATCTATACATGAATATTAATGTTCGGGACTTTTCGATGTAGTAAATCCTAGAATCTGACTTTTATGCAACGTACAATTGAATTAAATGGGATTAAATACAGAAATCGCATCGAATTAAAAATCAATAAGTGCCTACTTCTATAGGTGCAAGTTAAAAATGCATTTTATACTAAAATATTTCAATAATAAAGTGTTGTGGGTTTTCACGGTGGGTGTCACCTGTAGTACAATCTTCTTGCATTTGTCTCCGTGTTGTGGTAGTTTACACCGACGTTTTGCTGTTCATATTAGATTAATAGTGAAGTATCAATGGAAACTACAACAGAAAAATCCGCAAAAATATTGTATTATAATACAATATTTAAATAAAATATTCTTTTTGTGAAAATGAAATTCTTTTTCATTAAATAACAACCGCAATAAATATATATAACACCATTATTAAACCCCACTTTGAATTTTGCTCAACTATAATATTGGGTTGGCAACTAAGTACTTTCGGTTTTTACTGATAGAGAGCGTTGCTTTATTTTTCGTATAACGTATGTTAGTGCTGTACTTTACCGTTTGTCGCGTGATACTAGTCACATTGACGTAACTTCAGAAGCAAGTAGTGCGTGATTTTTATTAAAGCTATTAGTTGTGGGTTAATTTTAAATGGAGTGCAGAAACGAACATTTTCGACATATTTTACAATTTTATTTTCGTAAAGGAAAGAAAGCCGCTGCGGCTCACAAAAAGATATGTGAAATTTATGGTGCTAATTGCTTAATAGAGCGCACATGTCAGAATTGGTATAAAAAATTCCGTTCTAGAGATTTTTCCCTCAAAGATGAGCAACGTTCTGGTCGGCCTACTGAAGTTAATGATGACCAAATCAAAGTCATAATTGAAGAGGATCGTCATATAACTGTTCGAGAGGTTGCGGAGAGGCTACATGTATCGCACACAACAATTGAAAAACATTTAAAATGTCTATGGCTTGTTAAGAAGCTTGGTATTTGGGTACCTCACGAATTGAAAGAAATTCATTTAACACAAAGAATCAACTTTTGCGATATGCACCTTAGACGAAATGAAACCGACCCTTTCTTAAAAAGAATCATCACTGGTGATGAAAAATGGGTCCTGTACAGTAACATAGTTCGAAAACGATCATGGAGCAAACACGATAAACCAGCTCAAACCACATCGAAAGCTGAATTGCATCCAAAAAAGATCATGCTATCAGTTTAGTGGGATTACAAAGGTGTTGTGTTTTTTGAGCTGCTTCCAAGGAACCAAACGATCAATTCTGATGTTTACTGTCTACAATTAATAAAACTGGATGAAGCAATCAAAGAAAAACGGCCAGAATGATCAAATCGGAAAGGTGTAGTTTTCCACCAAGATAATGCAAGGCCTCACACATCTTTGGCAACTCGTGGGAAACTATTGGAGGTTGGCTGGGAAGTGATGCCACACCCCCATACAGCCCTGATCTAGCACCATCTGATTACCATTTATTTCGAAGTTTGCAGAATTCTTTGAATGGTAAAACTTTCACAAATGACGATGACTTTCACTCGCACCTGGTTCAGTTTTTTGCTGATAAGGACCAGAAATTTTATGAGGGCGGAATCATGCAGCTGAAAGAAAGATGGCAAAAGGTCATTAAGCAAAATGGAAAATATATAATTGATTAAAAACTATTCTTTGTTTAAAAAAAAAGTGTTTTATTTTATACTACAAAACCGAAAGTACTTAGTTGCCAACCCAATATTTCTGCGTCTTTCCAGACACGAATTTACTTCACAGAATTGTTTCAAGATAGTCAACGATTATTTTCGCTCAAACTGGAAGTACCGCAACAAAAATATTTTGTCGAGTAAATTGCAAGAAATTACTTCAAAATTTCAAATTCGAATTTTATTATACGAAGTCCAAAATCATTTAACACTGCCCTGGTTTTTCCATACATAGTAAATATACTTAGTATTAAAAAAAATATAAGCTTCCTCTTTTCATTAACGTTTCAAACCGCTTTTGCAACAATGAAATATTTCTAAAGATTGATGTGTAATAAAATTTCCTACTACTTTTACACTTACTTTACTCTGAAAACCCTGAGTAAGTGCATTCACTTTTAAGTAACAATACCGGAACTTTTTGTAATCAATAAAAGCACGGCACTAACTTTTTTCGGTGGGGAATTTGACGTCGGTCTTTATCTTACGCTTAGAAACACGTATCTTTAGTTTCCCTATTAAACAATTATTCAAGGCAATATTCAACAAGAAAAAACTAATTCGAAGCGTTTCCACAGACGAAATATACCTCGGTGATTTTATTATATTTTAAAATGAAATGGATAAACGACATTTCTTTTTTTAAATTATCTATATCGGTCATTATTATTGTTAAAATGTTTATAAATTGTTATAATTACTAAAATGTTTAGTGAGAAGTAAGAATCAGTAACAATTAATGACTCTAATTAATAAATAATGGATTTCTCTTACTATAATGTGACAAAAAGAAGCTAGTCACCCATTAAAAGCGTATATTTTTTAAACAAATATTTTGCAGAAATGTTTGCTGTGTGTGAATAAAAAATGATAAAGAAATAATAACAAGAAAGCGATAAACCTTTTTATCGTTTTTTGTTCGAACTCTATCGAAAAAATTTTGTTGTTTTTTTAATTTTAGATGAGTTTAATCGCCTGTAACAATCTACAGTACTGAATTATTGTACGAGGGTAGCCGTTTATATTTAGGGAATTGGCAATAGTGTTAGTGTTGTCTCCGAACTGATGATTGTACCATGAAGTTTGTCATTTTTGACATTATATTTACCTTGACAGTTTTATTATCCGGTCGCTATTTCTATTGTTGACAGTAACTTGAAAATTTTATGTCAGCGAAAAAATGGAATTAACTCGCGAACATTTTCGTGCAACTATTTTTCATAACTTTCGGCGTGGATTATCTCAACAACAATGCATCGACGAGCTGAATTCTTTATATGGTGACAAAGCACCATCGAAAACTACAGTATATCGTTAGTATAGTGAATTCAAACTTGGACGGCATTCTTTGGACGATGAATTTCGTGAAGGTCGTCCCACAAATGTTGCTGTGTCGGAAAACATTAATGCAGTGCCTGAATTGATAATGCAAGACCGTTATGTGACATACCGTGAGATTGAAGCATCTCTAGGTATTAGTAATATCAGAGTGCATAAGATCCTGCATGATTAAGAAGCTATGTTCACGTTGGGTACCGCATAATTTGATAATCGCTCAAAAAAGGAATCGCGTCGACTGGGCCAAGAAATGCACAAGAAATACAATGGCGGAGCTTCAAAAAACATTTGTAAAGTCGTCACAGGTGATGAATCTTGGATCTATACGTATGAGCCCGATAGTAAACAACAGTCGACTGTGTGGGTATTCCAAGATAAGCCAAAATCAACAAAAGTTGTTCGCGCTCGAAGCACATCAAAACGAATGGTCGCCTGTTTTTTTTCGTCACGTTGCAACCGTGCCCGAGAGTTGTAGAACGGTCAATTCCGAACGGTACACAACTATTTGTTTGGCAAAAGTTTTTGAAAAAATAAGGAAAACAAACCGAAAATGACAGATCATTGACAATGCGAGCTCTCACAGAGCGATACAAACAATTGAATATTTGACCGGGCAAAACATTGATTTGATGAGTCATCCGTCGTACAGCCCTGATCTAGCACCCTGTGATTTCTTTTTGTTCCCACACGGGCAGAATAAATTTCATGGTCAACGGTTTTTTACGCCGGAAGAGGCAGTTAAAGCATTAAAAAGAAATATTTTGGAGATACCGCCTTCACAGTGGCAGCAATGCTTTTCGGATTGGTTTAAACGAACGCAAAAGTGCATTGATTTTCAAGGAGAATATTTTGAAAAGCAATAAAACTATTTTCGATAATAAATTTTTTTTTGTTTGCTATTCCGGACATATAAACGGTTACCCTCGTATAGTGTTTTAGTAAGTAACCGTGGCGTATGAATATTCGTCCGGCACGCGCGTATTTTCTCTACAAAGTATACACATTTTTCAAACGGAAATTAATCATTTAGAATTCCCGACACAGAAAAAATTTTTACAAAATTTTGTTTAAAAATGTTCACTGTCAGTGGATGATTCGTTTTTCTTTTGTTGTCACATACTATAAAAGTTAATAGTCTGTATATTATGAATAGCATATTGAAATATGAACACAATTTCTTTGAATATTATTAATAGATGCATACATATATCACAAATTTATTTCATATTCCGTTGAATTATTACTAACATAGAACCAACCGTATAATTAAATTTAACGCTTAATATTAGATTGTCATTGAAATAAAACTACGGGAATCCCTACGTCTATTTAGAAATTGTAACCGCAATTCCTCCCAATGATATAACATATTCGCAGGCGGATACAAGATACATGAACGTTATTTACAGCAAACGGTATATGCAAACTCTGAATTAGAATGCGAATCAAATATTTGTACAGAAATATCACAACTTTTTTCTTTTTTATAGTGGGAAATTATATGTTATCATTTAATTATTTTTAGTGTACAAATATTGAAGTCTTTAAACTCGTTAATCGCATATGTACATATTTGATTTTTTTATTCCAGATCAATAAATAGTTAGGTATTAATTTAATTGGTAAATTGGCTTTGTATGATTCAGCGATTTTATAATTATGTTGTTATTTTTTAGGAAACATCAACTATGTATGTACTTAACTATCGTTTAACAAATGACGTCCTTTATATTGCTTTTATTGCTCGTTTCAACTTATTTTGATTTGACTAAATAGAAAGTATGTACTTTTATAGCGTTTCCTAGTGTAATTTAAAGATAATGTAAATAAAATTCAGGCACACTCAGTTGTAGATGTGCAGGGGTGCATTATGTAATATTCGTGCAATCATTTATATGTCAGGTTTTTCAATAAAGACAGAACAAGTTGAAACTGTCTGGTTTTCTTCTGGATATCCTCCTCCTAGAGGCTAATTAATCTGGTACGTAGGTCGTGGACCACGACTGCGGAAGTCGACGTACCAGATTAAAGACATAACAACTTTGTATTTAAATAAAGCACAGAATAATTGAATTATTGGACTGAAATTTATTCTGGGCGCAGTACGAGGGTGGTCCTATAAGTACCTGGCCTGACCTAGAGATGGCGGTAGTTGTTTGAAATAATATCATTGTATTAGAAAGTACACAAATCTATAAAGCATATGTTTCAAGATTGAAGACGGTACGTTGTCTAGTATTTGTTTGGCAGCCATCAATAGCGAACGTTTTCTGTGAATCTGTAAAAATTGAGAAAATTGGTCATCGTTACGTGATACAATACTTTTATTTGAAAGGCCTCAGCCCAACCGATATAAAAGCTGAACTGGATTCTACTCTGAGTGAGTTTGCTCCTTCGTTTACGACAGTGAAATATTGGCTAACAGAGTTTAAACGAGGTCGTACGAGTTGCCAAGACTTTGTGGGACCAAATTGACCAAATGAGGTGAGTACTCCAAAAATTGTGATGAAAACCCACAAAGCGGTACTGGATGATCGTCGACTGAAAGTGCGCCAGCTAGTAGACATACTAGGCATTTCAAAAAGTACGGTACATCGCATATTATTTGAAAATTTGGACATGAGAAAGCTGTGTGCAAGATGGGTGCCGCGTTTGCTCACACTCGAACCAAAACAGTGTCGTGAAGATGTTTCAATTGAGTGTTTAGCGAAGTTTCGCAGCAACAAAGCAGAATTTTTGCGCCGTTTCAAAATCATGGATGAAACATTGGTCCATCACTTCGCACTCGAGACAAAAGAACAATCATAACAATGGACTCAAAAGGGAGAACCAGATCGTTTCATCGGCAGGCAAGGTCATTGCATCGGTTTTTTTTGGAATGCGCGTGGAAGAATTTTCATTGACTATATTAGAAAAGGAAAAACTATCAACAGCGAGTATTATGCGAACTTATTGCAACGTTTGAGCGAAGAAATCAAGCAAAAACGGCCGCATTTGGCTAGGAAGAAAGTGTTGTTTCATTAAGACAATACACCAGCTCACAAATGCGTTATTGCAATAGCCAAAGTTAATGATTTAAAGTTTGAATTGTTACCTCATGTACCCTATTCGCCAGATTTAGCCCCCTGAGATTATTTTCTGTTCCCAAACTTGAAAAACTGGCTGAGTGGTCAAAGATTTTCCAACTATGAAGAAGTGATGTCGGCAGTTAGTGGCTATTTAGAGGAGCAAGACAGTTCTTATTATAAAAAGGGTATCGAAGTTATTGAACATCGCTGGGAAAAGTGTATAGAGCTGAAAGGAGATTATGTAGAAAAAATATATATTTCCTTCCAAAATGCTTGCGTTTCTTTTGTTGGGTCGGGTACATCTGGGACCACCCTCGTACACATGTTACATATAACTATGGAATTCGATCTCGTTAATATGACCACCGCAAGCACGTTAGAAGAATATTTCACAAGAAACCATTCATAACTTGATCAATGCATGCCCAGACGAATAGAAGTAATGATAAGCTAGTGGAGAATATAGACGCTACTGAATTTAAAATCGTACGATGTAATTTCACCAATTTTTTTTCAAAAATTTTGTGTTTGCATCCTAAACACTGTTGTGGTACTCCTACGAGGGAGCGTTTTCATATTCGCGGAATGAGCGGGTTGTAGAGGGGTGAGTAGGCGCATTGGGGGCGTGGCCTGTGCAGCGACTCATGATTAGTATAAATACGAAGTTTCATTGTTAGTATACAGTTAGTCTTCGAGCTATCGTCAACCAAGTAACATAATCAGGAGTGAAAAGTGAAATATGGAAAAAATCGAATATCGAGCCGTTATAAAGTTCCTTATCAGGCAAGGAAAAACAGTGGCGACCATAATGAATGAGATGTCATTGGTTTACGGCGACTCTTGTCCAAGAAAAACCATGGTGTACAAGTGGCATAGTTTATTTAAACAAGGAAGGGAATCCCTTGAAGACGACCCGAGGCCGGGCAGGAGCATTGAGGTGACCACGCCAGCACTTATCCAAAAAGTTGAACAAATTGTACTCGAAGATGCTCGACTAAAGAAGAAACAACTCGCAGAAATGGTTGGAGTATCCGATACAACAATTTTTAAAATCCTACACGATCATCTCGGCATGTCTGAGGTCAGCGAAGATGGGTGCCGAGAATGCTCATGCCGCCGCAAAAACAACAGCGCGTAGAGTGTTCGCGTGAATTTTTGGACCTCTGTAATGAAGACAAGGATGGTGTATTGAGTGGAATTGTTACTGGAGACGAAACTTGGGTTCATCATTATGAACCTAAGTCCAAACAAAACTCCATGCAGTGGCATAAAAAGGGCACAGCACCTCCCAAGAAATTTAAAGTGTCACAATCAGCTGGGAAACTCATGGCAACGGTATTTTGGGACTCGGAAGGAATATTGTTGATTGATTATAAAGATAAAGGTGTTTCTATAACCGGAGAATATTACGCTTCAATATTAGAGCGACTAAAAGAAGCCATTAAAGAAAAAAGACGGGGAAAATTGACAAAAGGTGTTCTGCTTTTGCACGACAACGCGCCCGTCCACAAGAGCCGCGTTGCGTTAGCTGCCCTGCATAAGGTGGGCTTCGAAATTGTGAATCACCCACCCTACAGCCCAGACCTGGCCCCGAGTGATTATTACCTGTTTCCGAAAGTGAAAAAAGAGCTGCGGGGTAAAAAATTTACTGCCGATGATGAAGTCAAGGAGGCAGTTTCGGCGTATTTTGCAGATAAAGAGAAATCATTTTTTTATGAGGGTATAAATAAATTAATTGAAAGATGTGAAAAATGTATCCGTCTTGCAGGTGAATATATTGAAAAAGAAAAATAATTTGGTTTTTTTATTTCCACCCCTTGTCCCCCATTCCGCGAATATAAAAACGCTCCCTCGTACATTCTATATTACTTTTTTTCTACAAACGACCTATACAATTTACAGGAAAAGTTACCGGCTTTTGTGACGGAACACTTACATATATATATATATATATATATATATATATATTTCCATGACAATAAAAAATATGAAAGAATTAATCTTGACAAGTGAAAATAAACGGAATAAAATGAACGCATTAGGAAAACTTATCATTATTAGTAGTAAGTTTTGGCCTAGAATATCCTCTGCAGTACTGAAAAGCAATTGCAATTGTTTGGCAGATGTAGAACAGAGCAACACTTTACATTTGCTTGTCAATAAGGCATTTAACGTTGTTAAAAGTGATTTTTTAGAAGGGTATAGAGTCAGTTTTACTAATGATTTTTTTTTTAAAACTAAAATGGATCGACCATCCAAAGTTACCGTCCTTTGTATCGGAAAACTTGTATGTATATATGTGTATAATTTCATGTCAAGCCCACTTATAAACCTAGTAATTAGACAACTTGCATAAATCACTAATAGATCCGCATCCATTAAAGAAAACCTTCACTATTTAAGACAGTAGCTTGTACTAACTATATGCATTCATACATTTCGGCCTTTATTAATACACGTCAATATTCAATGGAGATTTCGTTGTACTTTTTTGTCCAATAATTTCTTTTTGTAATCAATCAACCTACACACATTTCGCTTTTTTTTAATGTTATTATCGCTTCTCGAATGGTCCTGGAACGTTGTGTTTTCCACGCAACAAGCGTAACCTCAATACATATTACATAAATTCACACCTACTCTATCGACCAATAATCGAAAAGTATTACCTATTAGAAATATTAAATTAATAAATTAGTAGTTGATACAAAGGTTAACGTACAAATACTTCGTCGAAAAAAAATCGGTACAGCATTCGAAAAAAAAAGAAATTCCAATAAAGTAAAGACCATTAACCTTACGTTTGACATTTTATATTTCTAATTTATTTTAATTATAAAGCAACTGGAATAAAAACGTGGTTTAAGTGTTATTATTATATTTAGAAAAGTATCGCGGGATAGCAAAAGTGAGTGCAAGGTGGATTGCATGAATGCTTTCGCCATTTCAAATGCGTGCTCGGACTCGTAAGTAACTTTTGGCGCTCTACCGAGACGAACCAGTTTTAATAAACAACCAACTGGTCACTGGAGATGAAATGCGGGTTTATCATGATCCTGAACAGAAACATGAATTGTTGCAGTAGCATATCGAGTGCTCCAGACCTCCAAGGACATTTAAGGTTATTCCTTCCTCAAGAAAAAAATAGTAGCAACCATTTTTGTAACTGGTCGAGTCTCTTTAATTGTATGTACCTAGTCCTGCCATAAATACTGATATAAAGGTTTTTAAGAACAAAAAGAAAACTGCAAGTTGGATTTAAATTATTTTTTGATAGTTTATTTTGGCAATAGTAAGCTACAAAATACAATGCAAATTACTCGAAATGACCGCCATTTGCCTTAATACAACGCCGAAGTCTGCAGGGCCACTCATCAATCGTTGTACGGATGATATCCATGGGAAAATTGTCGACTGCTTCTGTTAACGCTTGCTTTAATGATTCCAGGTTGCGATGGGGTCTTCTACAGACCATGCCCTCTAATATTGACCACAGTTTGTAGTCGAGCGAATTTAGGTCTGAGCTTGCTGACGGCCAATAGTCAATACTAATAAACTCAGGTACATGATTTTCAAGCCATTGCTGGGTTGTTTTGGCCTTGTGAGCGGGCCTAGAGTCTTGTTGGAATATCCATGGTTGGTTTTGGAACATGGTGGTGTAGTTCAGGGGCTCCACTACGTTGCTTAAAATGTCTCGTTAATAGTTTTTGGCCGCTGTTTTAACACCTTTTTCACAAAAATGTAAGGAAGTGACACCGTCATAGGATACTCCCCACCAAACCATCACTGAAGCAGGAAAATGACCTCGTTGAATCCTTGGCACCACTTCACTGGCTTCCTTGGAGGACCTTGCATACACCCTATCATTCTGCTTGCTAAAAGTTTCTTCCACGGTTAAAATTTTTTCATCAGAAAATAGAATTTTTTTGTAACGCTCTTTGCCGTACAACGATATCAGGTGTCTGCATTTTTTCTTCCTATTCTTTTTCAATTCAACGTTAAAGCGCTGTCCTGTTTGTCGTTTGAAAGCTCTAAGTCCTAGGTCTTGTTTAATGATACGGCTCATGGTTCTCGGAGCAATACCCATTTCACGAGCCATGATTTTCTGTTTGCGGACAGGATGTCGATTGATGCGGGACCTCACAGCATTGATGGCCTCTGGTGTACGAACTATGCGAGGCCTGCCAGATCTTTTACGGTCGATTACATTTCCAGTATCAATGAATAACTAAACAGTACGATACACAAACACACGCGTAATATTTAACGGTTTCAATAAATCAAAAATACGGGCTCTTTCTATTCCACACTTATGGAGTGCAATAACCGCAATACGGCTCTCTTTATCCGACCATTCCTTAATGACGACTCACGCTATAGTAAAATTGTTCGCCACTTTTGTAAAGCATATATCAAATGTCAAAACTGCCAACATAAAATTTTTGTGCTTTCAAGTTATCATCTGCAAAAAGGCGCGTTTACACTTGTATCAATACTTATGGCAGGACTAGGTATATAGGCGTAGAGGTAAATTTCTTACCAGAGGTCGTTAAGGAATAACTTAAGTTAAAGGAATAGATTACGTTATTGGCGGACGACATATTGATGGAGCGAATAAATCCTAAAAAAGGGGGTTGAGGCGAGAATTCTACAGGAAAAAATTTTTTTAAAAAATAAGAAGCGTATTTATAATTATACTTGTCATTTCCCCCGGGATGACAGGTCAGGATCCGCTATACGAAGTACGTATAAGCCCATTTGCCTGTATACATAGATAAATTCGAACCAGTGAAACGAATATTTCCGTCAATTGTCGATCGTCTCTAGCAATACGTACGCATATCTTTGTGCTACTAGTTAGCATCGATACTTGACTTGGCGAATTAGTTTTACGTTGTATATACGGTGGGTCACAGCTTATTTCAACCACCCTCTTCAAAAAAGATAAAGTCATAACTTTTAAATGAAACAAGATATTGAAAAATTTTAAGTGGGATTTAATAAAACACTTTTTTATCTTCAAAAAAAAGTATTTTATTTAGTCTAAAATTCTCATTTTTATAAAATTAAAAACTAAAAACAAAAAACATAGGTACTTCAGTAGTCACAGCTTATTTCAACCAGCTACTTCCAAGACCTGTTTAATTGACATCACTTGTCGATTAACGGTAAATTTGCAAGAATTATTGTTTGCAGTTATGTTTTAAATTATTTATCATAGATAAGCTTTTAGTGCGATTTTCACATCTAGTTGATTTGGAGGCATTTTTAAATAATGGGACGACGCACTACAATTGAACGAAGAGAATTAGTTATTCGCCATTGTAAAGATGGCCATTCTTGTCAAAAAATTTCTGAAATGGTTTATCTTAGTGATTCGACAGTGCAAAGTATTATTTATCGATTCATGCACGAAAATAGAGTACTCGATAAGGGCAGAAAAGTTCCAAACATAATTTTTAATGAAGCTAATGAACATTACATAGTGAGAAAAATTAAGAAAAACCCGAAGCTATCTGCTCCAAAATTAGCTGCAGAAGTTAAAAATTATTTAAACAAAACTTACAGTGCAGAAACAATTTGTCGGGTCCTAAGAAACCATGACTTTAATGGTTGAGTAGCCCGGAAAAAAACATTTATAAACAAGAAAATCAAGCTGCACGACTAAAATTCGCCAAAGAACACATTATCAAAGACTCAAGTTTTTGGGAGCATGTGATTTTTGCGGATGAGTCAAAATTTAACATCTTCGGCTCTGATGGTCAAACTTACGTCTGGCGTAAGCCAAATACAGAGCTGCAAAATAAAACTTTAAAATCAACAATAAAACACGGTGGTGAGAGAGTCATGGTGTGGGTCTGCATGTCTCCAGGTGGAGTTGGAAACTTACAGTTCAATGAAAATACAATGGACAAGAACGTATATCTAAACATCTTAAAAGCCAATCTCCTGCAAAGTGCCAAAAAACTGGGTATTAGAGATGAGTTTGGCTTTTATCAGGACAATGACCCGAAACATAAATCAGGTATTGTCCAGACTCATTTGGAACTGTCCCCATTTGATGCAACCGGCGGCGCAATCACCTGATCTAAATGTTATCGAAAATCTATGGGCAATATTAGACTAAAACGTCCGATAACACCAGATCTCAAACCGGAATGGTCTAATAACAGCACTAAAGGAGGAATGGTCAAAAATAACTCCCGAAATCACACGAAAATTAGTGCGTTCTATACAAAACAGTCATACCAAATTTTAAAATTAAAAAAAAAGTATAAAGCTAATAGTTAAATTTATATATTTTTTATAACTGGTTGAAATAAGCTGTGACTACTGAAGTACAGTATTGTACAAATTAATGGAATCATGACTATTTTTTTAGTTTTCTGCATTTGGCAACATTGTTAGATCAGTTCTGACTGTAGTTTTATGTCAAAAGACATAGCCTATATCACTGGGAACACATTACACAGTTATTCAGTACGTTTTAGAGAGTTTGTTCACATATACTCTTTCAAAGTTCAAAATTTGATTTATATTGTGCTGTGCGCGGTTGTTCGCGATATGGATATCACGCCCAGAAAACATGAGAAGATTGTGACATTAAGTGAGCACACCTCAATGACACAGAAAGATATTGCTTAGGAATGTGGTGTTAGTCAAGGAGCAGTAAGCAAGATCCTAAAGCAAAAAAAGAATACCGGAATAGTTGAAGTGAAACGAGCGGGAAAATGTGGGAGAAAGAGGAAGATGACACCCTGGGATGTCACTTTGGTCAGAAATGGCAAGCTGAACCCAAGAAGAACTAGTTTTGAACTATAATACAAAAAGACTGAGCCGACGCTGGAGTGAAAGTGCATGACTCGACAGTTCGTAAGAGACTTTTAGAGTCTGGAAGAAAAGCCATTCGACCACAGAAGAAGCAACTCCTCACTCAACAAATGATGAAGCAGAGGCTTATTTGGGCCAAGAAATATGCCGGATGGAATGAGGAAGACTGGAGAAAGGTGTTGTTCTCAGACGAGTCCCATTTTTTGGTGCAGGGGCAGCGATTAAAATTCGTGAGAAAAAGTGGAAATGAAAAACTCACTGTAGCTCATATCGATCAGACTGTCAAACATCATGTAAAGAAGATGTTTTGGGGATGTTTTTCGTACATGGGGACTGGATCGCTGGTGCCTATAGAAGCCATGATGAACAGCCAGAAATATAAAGAGCTACTGGATAAGTATTTGGGAAAAGATCTAAAGAAATATGAACCAAACGGAGATGCAATTTTCCAACAGGACTCAGCTCCATGCCACAAATCGAAGGTTATGGTCAAATATTTCAAGGAAAAAGGAATAACTCTTCTCGACTAGCCTGGCAATTCTCCAGACTTAAACCTAATTGAAAATCTGTGGGCTATTTGTAAGGCTAGGTTACATAAAATGGACTGTACAATGAAGACAAAATTGATAGAAGCAGTAATTCAGGTGTGGTTTCGGGACGAGAAAATAAAGGAAAACTGTCAAAAATTAATAGATTTCATACCGAAAAGAGTTCAGGCTGCCATCGCAGCCAAAGGAGGGCATATCTCTTATTAAATTACTAGTAATTTTTATAATTTTATACCATCTCATCGTAATTAATGACAAATAAACGGTTTTCTTAGTTATATTGTGTTTGATTCCATTAATTTGCACAATACTGTACCTATGATTTTTAGTTTTTAATTTTATAAAATTGAGAATTTTAGAATAAATGAAATATTTTTTTTGAAGATAAGAAAGTGTTTTATTAAATCCTACTTAAAATTTTCCGATATCTTGTTTCATTTAAAAGTTATATCGACTTTATCTTCTTTAAAGAGGGTGGTTGAAATAAACTGTGATCCACTGTAAATACATAATTAAGCATGTTAAAAATGCAGAAGCGAAAACAGGGACTGTTAGTAGACACTGTCGAGAAATATATCAGTGAATCTCCTGATTTATTATATAGTAATTCTATGATAATATAAAAAAAGATTTTCTCGACCACGCTGTATAATAACGTGCACCTCTTAAATAACAGAGACGTAAATTTTCCTTACGGAAAATATTTAAAAAAAAATCTACGTAATAGTAATTAGAACCC
Organism: Dermolepida albohirtum; assembly: GCA_031893035.1. Classification (NCBI taxonomy): domain Eukaryota; kingdom Metazoa; phylum Arthropoda; class Insecta; order Coleoptera; family Scarabaeidae; genus Dermolepida; species Dermolepida albohirtum. The sequence goes on from JAVIWB010000424.1 coordinate 79,243, forward strand.
GGAAAATACATTTTAAAACAATTGAAAATTAGTAAGTCTGACAACCTCTTAGATAAAATCTAGCCACCATTCACGCTGGAGGCCTACTACCTTGACGCCAAACAGAATCCGGCCTAGGTAAGTTAGACGGATGTTGGAATTTCTAGTTCATTGACAACAAAAATACCATTAAATTCGAACTTTAACAATGGGAATATTCTCTACAATGATGTTTTTACAATCCACTTAGAAAAGGCAATTAAAATAGCGCTGTGTGCGCATCGAAAATGTACATCTCATCTGTTATTTTGAATATTCAAACAAATCATCGTTTGTTAACACTGTTATGAATCATTTTGACAAAGTTCCTTCGTTAACCCATTATTATTGCGCAACGGATTTCTGTCGTAAATTCACATGGTGATGTAAATCATTAAGATCTTACTTTGGTAAATATTTATATTTAAATGTGTCTAAGAACATGGCAATTTTGAAATTTGTAAATCACTTGATAAAAGGTACCTAAGTCTGTGATTATTATTTATGGAAATTGGTTTTTATTGTTATTGTAGTTGTAGCATTATGTAACGTCATCAGTTATAAATAAGTACAAACTGGTGTGTACTTATGGAATTAAATTTTACAATTAGATTTCGAAAACTTCGTCGGAAGCTATTTTCATCAGAATGGAATTATATGCAAATCTGTGTGCAAAAAAAAAAGGTTTTGCATCGCGAATGTGAGAATAAATGACACCAGAATATTTGAATTATTAGGAAATAGTGTAAATTTAAAAGTTTACGTTTCTAGAAAATGATACGTGAAGCTCTTAAATTATATTAGTACTATTACATAATGCAGACAAAATTTACGTTGATTATTTACTAGCTTCTAGTGAAAGAATCGAAAAAAAACACTTCCTATTTATAGAAACAATTCCATGATATGATCAACTAATTTCATTTGTTTCTAGAGCACTAATAGAGGTAATCGTTTAATATATTATCCCTCACTTTGGGTGTACCGCAAGGATCTGATCTGAGTACTCTGCTTTTCAATATATCAGGTACACCAGAAAGTTCTGTTCGTGTTTGGAATAAAACAAAATAATAAATTTTTCATACTTTGAATAAACTTTATTGAATAATATAATTTCTATCATTATTTACGACTTCTGGCCAGGGTGATGGCAATTTGTATTTAAAAAGTGCCTTATCGCTAGAAGCGAAAAATTGAACCAGTGCTTATCTGTTCACTTTCAAAAACGTTTTATTGGTAATTGAAGTATCAGTTATGACATTTATATGCGAAAAATAATATCTGCCAAATGGCCTCCTCTTGCAGCTCCACAGAGGTCCACTCTTTTATTAAAATTTTCAATGACATTTTGATATAAATGAGGCTCTATCTCACCAGACATTCCTGCTTTGAAAGTTGACACGAAGTTGACATCTTTCGAAGCAGGAATTGATTGTGGATTGTTTTTATTAACTTGACTCTTCACATAGCCTCAAAGAAAATAGTCTAACGGTGTCAAATCACATGACCTTGGTGGTCAATAAACATCACCGTTTCTTGAGATTACACGTCCAGGAAATTTTTCTCTCAATAAATCAATTGATTTGTGTGCACATATCCTCTAGATCAATATTCATTAATTCAGGCCACAAAAATTCGGTTATCATGCGATGATATCGATCATCATTGACAGTTACAGCTTCACCAGCAGCATTTTCGAAGAAGTAAAGTCCAATTACACCACCTGACCATAATGCATACCAAACAGTAACTCGTTTAGGATGCATAGATTTCTCATGAATAATTCGTAGATTTTCCTCACCACAGATACGACAATTTTGTTTATTAACATAGCCACCAAGTTCAAAATGTGCCTCATCCGAAAACATTATTTTTTGAGAAAAATCAGCTGGTTTTTCTTTGATGAAATCGACAAATGAACGACGTTTTAAATGATCTAATGGCTTCAGTTCCTGTGTTATTTGAACCTTTTATGCCTTCACAGCTAAATCCTTGTGTAAAATACGCCATGTTGTTGTGAACGTCGTCTAATGGACACTTTCACGAACCAAACCAATATTTTCTTGTGAACAACCACTACTACTGTATTTTTCACTTTTTTGATCTTCCACGGAACCGGTCTCTTGAAATTTTTTCATAATTCGACCAATAATGCTTTCAGATGGACAGTTATGTAAACCATAAAATTCACGTAATTTTCTAAAAACTCTTTTCACAGAACGCTGATGATTTTCATAAAACAATTCAACAATTTGAACGCGTTACTGTATCGTGTACGAAGCCATTTTTATAAATGTCATACATCACACTTTCTAAATGCCCACAACCCAGACAAATTCAGTGCGCCATCTATATTTTATTTATTCTTTAAAAAAAAAACGCGCAATTTGAAACACCCTTTACAAATTGCCATCACGCTGGCAGATAGTCATAAATAATGATGGAAATTATATTATTCAATAGTTTATTCATGGTATGGAACTTTGTTTCTTTGTTTTATTCTAAAAACGGACAAAACTTTCCGGTGTACCGGATATATTAAAAAGCAGGGGACGCAGATCAGATCCTTGCGGTACACCCAAGGTAGAGTATAATATATTAAACCTATATTTGTGCTCTAGAAACAGATGTAATTAGTTTCTCATATAACTGATAGAGGTAATCATTTAATGTATATTGATTACCTCTATTGGTTTCTCTATATGTTTTTCTTGCAGTTATGGATATTTATGGATTATTATTAAAATTATTATTTTATCTGTAAGTTTTCGAAAAGGATTTTTGAATTACTAATGTGAAAACGCAATGTACTTTTTTTAATTAAATAGATAAGAAAAAGTAAAAAAAGTACATATAATTAGTGGCTAGTATTGCTTCGATATAAATTATTCACTAATCTAAAGTCTTGGCAAACATTAAGCTGATAAAAATACATTATCAGTTAGATTATTTTCAAATAAATTTTACAAAATACATTCGTAATCGCATATTTTGAAGTTATTTTCTTAATTTTTAACATGCCATGTACTTAATCAGGTTTCGCCTGTTGTAACACGCTATTTGAGAAGCTAATATAATTTTAATCGCTCGCATATTCGGAATTTCCTGTTTAATGTGGATATTACATACATCATATACAAGGTCTCTTGAGAATGATTTAAAGATTAGCCACGTTATTTTCTAAATTAACGTCGACAATATTGTTTTTATGTGATACAAACTTGACTTCAAATTATTTTTCAATTAGCGGAAACTATTTACATCAGTTATATTGAAGCGTTTAGTTTTATTCTTTATTTATGTAAATAAGGATTGAAAAAATGTGCTTTCTAATCATTTGCACATTTTTTAAATCTATTATCTCTTTTTTTAAATAGCAGTGTGCATGAGAAAGTGACCACTTGCAAAAACTTCAATTTTTTTTAACAATATTAACAATAAATATTATTCTACTTTTACTCTCATAATAAAAGTTCTAGGAAATAAAAATGTATTGCTAAATGAAAGGCAAAGAAGTCCCTGCAAAAATGTTCTTAGTTAATGCTACTTGGGTTATGTCGTTACCTGTTTAAGGACAGTTTGTGCACAATGTGAGCTTGTATATCAGTGACGCAGTCATACTATCCAATTTGTATCCGTTTTTTATTATTTTTATATATTTTTGGTTGCAATCAATTACGTACTTCACAAATTTCGAGTTCTGTAAAAGACTACCTACTGGATTTAATAAAGGATTATTATTATGGCGTAGATTTCTCACATTTCTTAGGCCCAAGGCCAGGAAACTTTTTACTCAACCCGCATATCTATGGATTTAAGCTCGGACTGTAGACAGCTGGTATTGCATAGTTTTATTATCCATCACGAAACTGTATTCACTTCAAGTTTTATGATGTTTTGTGTGCTCATTTAAATGTTGTTATAACAGATGCTGTTGTTTTTACAACGACAGTTTTTTTATGTTTGTGTGTATATGTGGACTTATTTCTGTATTATTATTGTTATTATGATTATTATGAATATGTTCTATACTTATAAGGCTTGGTTTCGTTTGGTTAGTTACGAGGGAGCGTTTTTATATTCGCGGAATGAGCGGGTTGTAGAGGGGTGAGTAGGCGCATTGGGGGCGTGGCCTGTGCAGCGACTCATGATTAGTATAAATACGAAGTTTCATTGTTATTAGACAGTTAGTCTATGAGCTATCGTTAACCAAGTAACATAATCAGGAGTGAAAAGTGAAATATGGAAAAAATCGAATATCGTGCCGTTATAAAGTGCCTTACCAGGCAAGGAAAATCAGTCGCGACCATAATGAATGAGATGTCATTGGTTTACGGCGACTCTTGTCTAGGAAAAACCATGGTGTACAAGTGGCATAGTTTATTTAAACAAGGAAGGGAATCCCTTGAAGACGACCCGAGGCCGGGCAGGAGCATTGAGGTGACCACGCCAGCACTTATCCAAAAAGTTGAACAAATTGTACTCGAAGATGCTCGACTAAAGAAGAAACAACTCGCAGAAATGGTTGGAGTATCCGATACAACAATTTTTAAAATCCTACACGATCATCTCGGCATGTCTAAGGTCAGCGCAAGATGGGTGCCGAGAATGCTCACGCCGCCGCAAAAACAACAGCGCGTAGAGTGTTCGCATGCATTTTTGGACCTCTGTAATGAAGACAAGGATGGTGTATTGAGTGGAATTGTTACTGGAGACGAAACTTGGGTTCATTATTATGAACCTAAGTCCAAACAAAACTCCATGCAGTGGCATAAAAAGGGCACAGCACCTCCCAAGAAATTTAAAGTGTCACAATCAGCTGGGAAACTCATGGCAACGGTATTTTGGGACTCGGAAGGAATATTGTTGATTGATTATAAAGGTAAAGGTGTTTCTATAACCGGAGAATATTACGCTTCAATATTAGAGTGACTAAAAGAAGCCATTAAAGAGAAAAGACGGGGAAAATAGACAAAAGGTGTTCTGCTTTTGCACGACAACGCGCCCGTCCACAAGAGCCGCGTTGCGTTAACTGCCCTGCATAAGGTGGGCTTCGAAATTGTGAATCACCCACCCTACAGCCCAGACCTGGCCCCGAGTGATTATTACCTGTTTCCGAAAATGAAAAAAGAGCTGCGGGGTAAAAAATTTACTGCCGATGATGAAGTCAAGGAGGCAGTTTCGGCGTATTTTGCAGATAAAGAGAAATCATTTTTTTATGAGGGTATAAATAAATTAATTGATAGATGTGAAAAATGTATCCGTCTTGCAGGTGAATATATTGAAGAAGAAAAATAATTTGGTTTTTTTATTTCCACCCCTTGTCCCCCATTCCGCGAATATAAAAACGCTCCCTCGTAGGTAAAGTCATAACATTACTTGTACAAAGAAGTCCATTGAAAACCTTAACGCTTTTGTTGAAACAAATGTAAAGACATCTGACTGAGGTTGGTATATAGGTTATGTCTCATAGACACTCTTAGGAAATATATCATCTACATTTAATCACTTAAGGTTGATATATAACCCCTTTCCACATTAATTTCCGTGTATTCTGTATTTGTATTTCGAAAACTAAGTTGTCATCATCAGTAGATAATTAAACAGGGTCGCACTTGGAAAATTACGGCAAAAACTCGCGCGAAACAAATTTCGTACAAGATCTGTACCGTTGAATGCCAAAACACACACCTCAACGTGCGTGCGTTTTGGTTTTCGACGGTATAGATAGTCTACGGAATTTGTTTCATGCGAGTTTTTGCCGTAGTTTTCTAGATGCAACACTTTTTAATTATCAACTGATGATGACAACTTAATTGTGAAAATACGTATAGAGAATATGAAAATTAATGTGGAAAGGGGTTATATATCGACCTTAAGTGATTAAGTTAATCAACAACAGGCTCGATCAAAATTACATATCATTTACATAAGAAATAACCCACTCTTCTAAAAGAAAAAGAAAACTACGTAAAAGGTGTTAAAAGAACTTTTAAATAACCCATTGATTAATAGATTTTGCATGTTTTGACTTCTAAATATGATCCCTAACAACTAAACTTCAATTCATTAGAGAAGAAACTTCAAGGTCAATGCATTCGGACGAAATTTAGTTTAGGACGAGTCAATTATGAGCTGAAGGGGCGACCCTGTTTGCAGTGGCGTTCATTGTTGTTCGTATGTTTCTAGTGTGTGCTGTTGTTAGCTTCATAATTTATATAAAAAACTATTTTTTCAAAACCATTTTATCAGTTCTATCCTTATTTAACTGGTAAGTGAAAAATTGTTACGATCGAAGTAAAAAATATTTACAGAAATATTAAAGTTAGATTAAGTATTGTTTGGATGCAATTCTTCGATAAAATTCTTGGCAAATAATGTCTTAAATTATATGATAATCATCATTTGTTGTCAATAATACTTTATATACATTTGAAAATTCGTTGATTGCAATCGTACGTTGTATTCGCTGTAGTTTAATAAGATATTTAATTAATAGCATTAGCGATTAATATGGATCCGCTACCTGGTCCATCACGAATATTTGGGAAGAAAGGGCAGGTCACTCACAGACAAGCACGTAAGTTGATTGCACTGGCGCACCAATTCATGAAAGAGGAGGCAGAACATGGTATTCGAATACCATTAGAGCAAGTTGAAGTATGACTACTGCAAGCTACGAAGATTTCTAGGAGTACATACTATATTTTTTATTTATTTATCTTATTATATTTGTTTTTATATTAGCAATATAAAATAGCAATATATTTTCTTAAATAATCATTTATACACTTTTTCCCATTAACTTTCCTTGCATGTGTTCATAAAGAAGTTCTACGTTTAATTAATTTGATAATTGACATTCTAGCGAAAACTTTAGTTTAAAAAATTACTTATTGTCTCATCTTGTAACATCCAGTAACATATGTCCCTGTGTTAATATAATTAATATCGCTCTAAATTTTCAATTAATTTATTTGCTCATTACAATATTTCGAGTGTTTCTGTTCATTTAAAATTGTTAAGAATTTAAAGTTGAAATTAAACAATAATTACTAATAAAAATATATATATACACTGCAGGCCATAAGTGAGAGATCAGTAGATGAAATAAAAAAAACATGCACGCTTAGTGAAACAAAACGTATATTTCTACAAAACTATATCTACGAGACAAATGAACAGTTTTCCTTATAAAATGAAATAATTTCAACATATTCTGTAGAATTTCTTATCATATTCGACTTTCGTCGAAGTATCCACCTCTGCGCTTAATGATTTCTTTACAAATATTAGGCAACCGCGATACAAGTTTCTGGAGCGTATCCATTGGTAAATTATTCCACACCCTTGTAAGTTGCTCCCAAAGCTGTTTCTGCGATTGTGGACAGCTTCCTCTCACGTTTCTATCTAATTCATCCCACAGTTATTCGAGAGGGTTGAGATCGGGTGATTGTGGTGGCCAAATCATATTTATCAGCACCCCTTCCTCCACTTTTTGATTCACATAGTTTTTACAAAGTTGGGAAGTGTGTTTGGGATCATTATCTTATTGTAGGTGAAAACCTTCACCAATTAACCTTAATCCAGACGGAATTGCATGTTCCTCCAAAATCTTCAGGTACCCCTCTTTTTTTTTAAATGCCTTCAATGCGGTACAAATCTCCGACACCATCAAAGGAAAAGGATCCCCAAATAAGCGCAGAACCTCCCCCGTGTTTAACAGTTGGCACTACACATTCGGGTAACATCCTTTCACCCACTTGTCTTCGAACGAAAACTCGTTGATTACTACCAAACACTTGGAACTTTGACTCATCTGCCAATAACACCTGCTTCCACATTTCCATGTCCCAGTGTTGATGGTCCTGGGCCCATTGTAACCGTTTTTTACGATTTCGTGGATTCAATAATGGTTGGTTTTAGAGCTGCAATACGCCCATGTAGTCCCGCCTTTATCAAACGTCGTTTTACAGTAGTCAGTGGCCCCGGCTTTCGACGTTTTGATAGTATTTTTAGGCGCAAATCCTCTTGTCTGGTAGTTACCCTTGGCCTTCCGCAACGTTTTATTGGTTGTAATGATCCACTTTGTGAATATCGTTTCACTGTTCCTTGCACCGCGTGATAAGATAAATTTAACTTTTGGACTATTTGCCGCAGTGAAAATTTTTCACCATGTAGCGTTCTTATAGAACTACGAGTTTCTACGCCAAGTTCCTTTCTTTTCGGCATTTTTATAAGTTACTTTTACGTCTGTTCTCAAATACTCGTATTGCAACTTACTCGAACAAATGCTGCACGAAAACTAATTTTTAAATTGCTAAATAGTTTACTATGAATTCCTAATATCATTATAATAATATTGCGTTGTAAACCCTATTAAATTTATTGGGGTATATAAAATATTTCTATTAGACGCCATAAAACTATTAAAAGGATTTACAATATTTTTCAGAAACAAATATATTTATCTAATTTATAATAATAATCCGAATAATCCTTCTCAGAATTACATTTACAACTGTTATTTCAATTATTCTCACCAAAACAAGTAAATGTCTAAGGGATGTGTCTAAAATACAAGTGTTTTGTTATTTATGATAAGTGATCCCTCACTTATGGCCTGTAGTGTATATATTCCTTTTCGAACCACCGTGTTACGCCTATGGTAGAATCTCGTCGCGCAGATTTTGATGAGTCATAGTTTCTTCTCTAAATAATCGAACTTTAGCAAAGATAAAATCAAGTAAAATAAAAAATTGAATGAAAGTGTATCTCTCTCTTTTTTAAAAATATTAAAATTAAATTTAAAAATATAAAATTATTAGAATACAGTTAAACTATTCTTTACATACCATCTTGCATATATTTCATAATTTTTGCATTTTCAGTTTTTCCAATTATTACAGAATCTAACATTAATAAAACGCTATTACATTTATATAAAACATTAAAAATTCCAAATGTATATGATGAACTATTATATTTAGACATTACCTAGAAAAAGTTACGAAAATTTTAAATTTTACCAACTTAGTTCATCAAAAGCTTATTAAGTGCGTGATTCAACGCAACTTTCACTAGAACAGGGAACCCCGCTATCCGCAAGTTACTTCACTGTCGTTTATTAATTATTCACGCCTAGTAGAACAACAATTACCTTCCTCACTTTAAGAAAAGAGTAAGATACTTTTAGGAATATGTTTTTAAATTCGAGGAATATTATAAATCAATTATAAAAAGATTCTGCATATTATATTCACTTATTATCGCGTTAGATTATACTACACAGTCTGTCGCAGAGAAAAGCGAACTTTTTTAAAATAGTAATTCTTATTAGCGCCATCTATTAAAAAAGATATGCGTCGGTAAGGTAGATCTTTCACCAATGTTATGTCAACATATCATTTGCTCCATTAGTCTATTTGGCGTTCGTCGACAAATGAATTTTGAACAAACAGCAAATATCAAGTTCTGTTTTAATTTGATGAAACAAGTGTATGGTGATGCGCCTTTATCACGTACGAGTGTGTATGTGTGGTAATATAAAGACGGCCATACGAGCATAATTGATGACGAACATCCTGGTGCAAAAAAATCTGTGGTTATGGAAACTAACATAGAACTTGTGCGTGAATTTATTAGAATTGAGTTGAGAATTAAATATTTCCAAAGATTCAATTCATCGCATTTTGATACAGCATTTGGGACTGAGAAAGATTTGTACGACATAAGCTAACTGAATTCAACATCGTTCAGACTTAATTACAGACTCAAAAAAAGGACGAAAACTTCAGGTATTGCATTGTAACTGGCGATGAGACGTTGTATTTTGAATACGATCCAGAAACCAAGCGTCAAAGCTCTGAATGGAGGCATACAAGCGAAGAAAGACCGAAAACATGCGCGTATCACTGATTTTCTAACTACAAATGGCATTTTAACCACCAACCATTCACCGTATTAACCGGATTTGGTCCCCTGTGATTTCTATCTATTCTCCAAACTACATTTGCCGATGAAAGAACAGCGTTATGCCGACGTTGAAGCCATTAAAAAGGCGTCGACAGCGATGTTGAAGGATAAGATGAATTTAAAAATTCATTCGACATGTTAATTGACCGTGCAAAACGTTGTACTGAAGCCGAAAGCGACTGCTTTGAATAAAATAAATGAATTTTACCAAAATAGTACGCTTTTGTTTTTATTTTAAAAAAGTTCGGTTTTCTCTGCAACAGACTGTGTAATACATTTTACTAAGAAATTAGATTCTTTCATGAATAAATGTTATGTATACAGAGCCAATAATCACCGCATTGCTATATATGTATATATTGCGTAAAGTAATTTATAGGTAATTGAAACAGGAAGGTGTAATCGAGATGGAATCTACTGAATCGGTTAGCTACTTAATGATAACAAACGTGGTAAACCAACTGAGAATGTCCATCTCATTGTGGCATTTTCTCGTAAAATTCCGTATAGGTAATTGAAACAGGAAGGTGTAATTGAGACGAAACCTACTGAATCGGTTAGCTACTTAATGATAACAAACTTGGTAAACCAACTGAGAATGCCCATCTCATTGTGGCATTTTCTCGTAAAATTCCGTTACTAATTTAGTTTTATATCAAATAACATCAAAATATTGTTGTATTTGATATTTACAAAAGAACTTATTTTTATCGATGTGACATCTTCAATGTCAGAGACAATGACTTCAGATGCTTCTTTTTACTTCACTTTATACTGCATTTACAGGTAAATATTTACTTTAATTTCATGTCTATTTTGGTAAACAAGGTGTTGATAATTCTCTTTCATAAGCGACTTATTTCATGTGTTACAAAAATGCATTTTAAATGATTGGAAGAATTAAAATTAAAGAAAATAGGTAATACAGTGGTATCTCGAGATGCGAGTGCCCAAACATACGAGTTATTCGAGATACGAGCTGCCGAGCAAGCGAAGTTTTGTTTTGAAATACGAGCGATATTTGAGATACGCGGAACGGCCCACGTATTCCCCCAGTGTGCTTGTTTACCTCGCTGTCGAAAAAGTTGCAATTGGTCGTGCATCGGAGCTATTTAATGACACTTGCCTAACTCATTTCCGCGGCATTCTGAAAGCGAGGAAGAAACAAACCTCCTTGGATAGTTTTTTTTTTGAATCCGGCGAAAAAGGCAAAGACTAGTGCAGAGAAAAGCAGTAACTAAAATTAAGCATAAAGTAGAATTTAAGTTGTGTGTAAGTTACATTTACCATAAGTGACCAAAATACAAATATGTATGTACACTTTATAAAATCAGTTTTGTTTGCTTTACATCCACTTTTATTATGTTTGAAGCATCGTAATTATCACGTCATGATCTATAAGAACGCACCCAAAGAACAAACATATTCAAAGGCTGGGTTCCGAGTTACGCACCAAAAGTGACCCTCGATGATGGCGTTCTAAGGTCGCGTATAACTTCGGAACGAGAAGAGATACGATGTTCCGATTTGCAGTATCATAATAATCACACCATGATCTATAAGAGCGCACCCAAAGAACAAACATATTTAAAGGCTGGGTTCCGAGTTACGCACCAAAAGTGACCCTCGATGATGGCGTTCTAAGGTCGCGTATAACTTCGGAACGAGAAGAGATACAATGTTCCGGTTTGAAGCACCGTAATTATCACGTCATGATCTATAAGAACGCACTCAAAGAACAATCATATTTGAAGGCCAGGTTCCGAGTTACACACCAAAAGTGACTCTTGGTGATGGCGTTCTAAGGTCGCGTATAACTTCGGAACGAGAAGAGATACGATGTTCCGGTTTGAAGTATCGTAATTATGTCATGATCTATAAGAATGCATCCAAAGAACAATCATATTTGAAGGCCAGATTCCGAGTTACACACCAAAAGTGGCCCTTGATGATGGCGTTCTAAGGTCGCGTATAACTTCGAAACGAGAAGAGATACGATGTTCCGGTTTGAAGCATCGTAATTATCACGTCATGATCTATAAGAACGCACCCAAAGAACAATCATATTTGAAGGCCAGATTCCGAGTTACACACCAAAAGTGGCCCTTGATGATGGCGTTCTAAGGTCGCGTATAACTTCGAAACGAGAAGAGATACGATGTTCCGGTTTGAAGCATCGTAATTATCACGTCATGATCTATAAGAACGCACCCAAAGAACAATCATATTTGAAGGCCAGGTTCCGAGTAACGCACCAAAAGTGACCCTTGATGATGGCGTTCTAAGGTCGCGAAGAATACAATATTTGTCATTTACAAATATATTTTTCTTATTCAAAAACACGTAACAAAAACAATTAGGGTTAGCATTTTTGGGGCTGGAACGAATTAATAGCATTTCAATTAATTTCAATGGGGAAAATTGCTTTGAGATACGAGCAAATTGACATACGAGCAAGGTTACGGAACGAATTAAACTCGTATCTCGAGGTACCACTGTATTATATTAGCTTGTTCAATAAGTTTTGTAGTTCGACAAGAGGTGGCGCTTTTGGTTTCGTCGTTATCTTTTTTTTAAATCGTTCTACTTTTTTTTACGAACACGTATGAAGCTTTTTCATTTTATATTTTCTAATTCGTATATTTACAGGTATTCAAAGTAGAGGTGTCACAGTATTATTTTACAATGGAAAAAATGGAATAACGTGCAGTGATAAAATTCTTATTTTTGGAAGGTACAGCTCAAAAACAGGTTCATGAACAATTGTTAAAAATGTATAAGGACTTCACCTTCAATTAGACTAGTAGAAAGGTGGGGTGCTGAATTTAAACGTGGTCGTACAAGTCTTGAAGAGGATCCACGTAAAGGACGTCTAAAAAATGCATCAACACAAGAAATCGTAGCAAAAATAGAGGATATAGTTTTAGAAGATCGTCGATTAACCGAGAAAGATTCAGTAAAAGCCCCGGGCATCTCATTAGATAGTGTGAGCAGTATTTTCGCTGAAGTTTTGGATTTCAGAAAGCTGTGTGCAAAATGAGTGCCATATTCGTTAACGATGGAATAAAAACTCATTCAAATGTGACCTTCTCAGCAACATTTGAAGCATTTTAGTAAGAATAAAAACAATTGCATCACTACAGATTAGACTAGGGTCTACTACCATGATCCTCAATCAAAACAAGAAGCTAAGGAGTGGTATTAATCCGGTACTTTATCTCCAAAGCGAGTTAGAGTCCAAATTCAGTCAAGAATTTGTTAACATCAGTTTTTTGGGATGCAAAAGGAATTTTGTTCGTGGATTATTTCCAAATTGGTATAAAACAATAAACTCAGATTATTTTTGTAATCTTTTGGACCAACCGGATGTAAAAGTTCGTGAGAAAAGGCTTAGTTTACAGAAGAGAAAAATCAGTTTTCACCAAGACAACGCACCCTCTCACACAGTGCAAAAAACCATCGTAAAAATTAGTGAATTAAAGTACGCATTGTTGCAACATCCAGCCTATTCGTCAAAATTTAGTTCCCTCTGACTTCTGGCTGGTCTCGCATTTTAAAAAATTTATGCCGTGATAATGGTTGACATTAAAATCGAGCTGCGAATTAACCTGAAATTTCTTGTCGAATTAAAAAATCGCCAACAGAATGTTTACAAATGTTAAAGGAGGTGATATTGTTATATCACGTGCGCGACAAACGCACAAACGGTTTTCTAAAGGTCGAAGATAATGAACCGCAAGAACTGAAAGGATTAATAATCAGATTAATGAAATTATGCAAAAAGACCTACATCTGAGCATTCGGATGATTGCCGTTATGGTAAACATTAACAAAGAAACAGTAAGACGCATTTTGATGAAATAAACAAGACAAAAGTTTGTGTAAAAGTGGTGCCCTATCTGTGAAGCAGTTTTCAGCGAGTAAGACATTGCTGTGCTTGATCATCCTCCGTATTCGCCAGATCTGGTACCATGTGACTTCTACCCATTTCCAAAAGGGAAAAGCGCATTAAAGGGCACACATTTTCAGTTTGTCGAACATGTAAAAGCAAAAACGGCAGAGTGGTTGAAGAGGCTGACAACTGATGAACTACAGCATTGTTTTAAACAATGGAAGACAGGTTTACAGCGGTGTATAGATAGGGGAGAAGAGTATGTTGAAGGGGATAAAAGTTTATTTGCAATAAATAATATTTCCCACACTAGTCTTGTTATTTAATTGCCAGTCCTCGTAATCTATATTCCTAATATGTTTTTGTATTACTACGTTATATAAATTAGATATACGCTGACTGCTGACTAATTTATGATGATTAAAACTGTAAAAATTTGAATTTTACAGCAAGTACTACACGTATTTTTCTATTATTTTCTGGTTTTTTATACACTTATGACCGGTAGTATATCTAAGATGCCCGCTAGCTATTTCGATATTTTCCATTAATGTAACTTGAACAACTTTAAATACATACGAGGGAGCGTTTTTATATTCGCGGAATGAGCGGGTTGTAGAGGGGTGAATAGGCGCATGGGGGGCGTGGCCTGTGTAGCGACTCATGATTAGTATAAATACGAAGTTTCATTGTTATTAGACAGTTAGTCTTTGAGCTATCGTCAACCAAGTAACATAATCAGGAGTGAAAAGTGAAATATGGAAAAAATCGAATATCGTGCCGTTATAAAGTTCCTTACCAGGCAAGGAAAATCAGTCGCGACCATAATGAATGAGATGTTATTGGTTTACGGCGACTCTTGTCCAGGAAAAACCATGGTGTACAAGTGGCATAGTTTATTTAAACAAGGAAGGGAATCCCTTGAAGACGACCCGAGGCCGGGCAGGAGCATTGAGGTGACCACGCCAGCACTTATCCAAAAAGTTGAACAAATTGTACTCGATGATGCTCGACTAAAGAAGAAACAACTCGCAGAAATGGTTATAGTATCCGATACAACAATTTTTAAAATCCTACACGATCATCTCGGCATGTCTAAGGCCAGCGCAAGATGGGTGCCGGGAATGCTCACGCCGCCGCAAAAACAACAGCGCTTAGAGTGTTCGCGTACATTTTTGGACCTCTGTAATGAAGACAAGGATGGTGTATTGAGTGGAATTGTTACTGGAGACGAAACTTGGGTTCATCATTATGAACCTGAGTCCAAACAAGACTCCATGCAGTGGCATAAAAAGGGCACAGCACCTACCAAGAAATTTAAAGTGTCAGAATCAGCTGGGAAACTCATGGCAACGGTATTTTGGCACTCGGAAGGAATATTGTTGATTGATTATGAAGATAAAGGTGTTTCTATAACCGGAGAATATTACGCTTCAATATTAGAGCGACTAAAAGAAGCCATTAAAGAGAAAAGACGGGGAAAATTGACAAAAGGTGTTCTGCTTTTGCACGACAACGCGCCCGTCCACAAGAGCCGCGTTGCGTTAGCTGCCCTGCGTAAGGTGGGCTTCGAAATTGTGAATCACCCACCCTACAGCCCAGACCTGGCCCCGAGTGATTATTACCTGTTTCCGAAAATGAAAAAAGAGCTGCGGGGTAAAAAATTTACTGCCGATGATGAAGTCAAGGAGGCAGTTTCGGCGTATTTTGCAGATAAAGAGAAATCATTTTTTTATGAGGGTATAAATAAATTAATTGAAAGATGTGAAAAATGTATCCGTCTTGCAGGTGAATATATTGAAAAAGAAAAATAATTTGGTTTTTTTATTTCCACCCCTTGTCCCCCATTCCGCGAATATAAAAACGCTCCCTCGTATTATAGATTGTCTGCATGATTAAAGATATCTAATTCTTTGTATGTAATCACTATTTCATTTTTTAAATTTTACTAGCTTCGATATGAACTTTCCTTAAATTGTTAGCCAAGAAATCACGCGAAAACAAATAAGGAATTGTTACCAAATATTTAACAATTTTGCACAATATCTATGCGACAAAAAAGCATTAAATTTTGTTTTAGAATGATTGCTTTTTAAACTTAAATAATGATAATTGAATTGTGAATTTTGTGAAAAATACAATGTCAATATTATATTTTATATTTTACGACATTATATGCAATACATACACACGAAAGTATACCTTCGAAATAAAAGTTCTTAAAAAAATATTTAAAAAAAGGCGTACTGCAAAAAAATAAATTAAAAGTAATGTGCAAATACAAAAGTAACTGGAAATATGTGCAGTAATAAAAGACGAAATAATAGGCACACAAACACACCAAACACTATATTTGCTCATTCCTAAATTTTCATCACATATTCTCAAATTATAGTGATGTATGTATGTCGCAAAGTGGCGATCATCGATTATCTTTACACAACTGTACTTACACCTTCCAAAAGATATTTCGCAAACCTACTTTCAAACGCAACAGAGACTGTTGTTACATACTCTTAAGAAGCTGTACAAATTACATTAATACTCTCGAAAATGTAGTAAAATTCAAACTAGAAAGTCATCGAATGAGAAAGATATCATTTTAATTGGTGTTGTCCGATTAATTAAAATAGAAGTCATTTCGATATACAAGGACGCGTCAAAATTTAAATTACATTTTGAATGATAAGTCCGGGTCTTATTTTTACGTATATTAGATTGTTAAGAAAGTAATTTCTTCAGATCTACTGCATGACACAATACACCGCAAAGTGGCCCACTCATATATTTATTAAATTTTCAAAAGTTAAAATGCAGTGCAAAACTATAACGAATTGCTTACTTAAATATGACAATTACATACATAAATAATTACGCAATATTTGGTACAAATTACAAGAGTATTTATGCAAAATGCCTTTTAACACATAGGTTTCAGGGAATAAATTCCCGCTTGGAGTACTCTCTGCTACATTGTCTGTTTTAGCAATGGAATATTCCAACAGTAGTCGACATTATGTGAGGATTCCATCCTTCTTAGTATCGATCTTCCATATAATCATAGTCCAACGCATACAGTACCTAAATTTTCGAGAAATTTATCAACACGACTGTTGGAAATTTACACTGATGTTGCAACCTGGGCAGTTGAAATTTTCAAGCATCGTTTCCACTAAGTCTTTGCAATTGCACGCTTTTTCGCTCCCAAAAAATTGTTAGCAACCACCGTGAATGAAGTCCAGGTCTCTTTCTCAATTTCATTTATCGTGTTGGTGATATTTGGGTCTCTTGAATATACCAGCATTAATTTTTTGGTAACAAAGACGTGGAAATTTTTCACGTACGTGGGCAAGGTGAAAAGTTCTCGGCCTAACCCAGAGATGGCGTTACAATTAACAGAAATTTATGTTTCCAGCGTGGCTGCATGTGTCTTTAGTTCATATGAAAACTTTCAACTTGTTCTCTCAAGTAGTTTGTTTGCAAGAATTTTTGTAGTAGATGTCGTGCGTGTTATTTTTTTAAATGGATAAACTTGAATATCGTGCTGTTATAAAATTCTTTGTTTTGGATGGTTTAACCCCTATGGAAATTCATCCGAAGTTGACAAAAGTATACGGGGACTCTACTCCTTCGATGTCAACCGTTATAAAGTGGGCAGCTGAATTTAAACGTGGTCGTACGTAGTGGGCAGCTGAATTTAAACATGGTCGTACGTCCCTCGAAGATGACCCACGTGAAGGACGGCCAAAAACTGTAACCACACCAGAAATCATCGAAAAAGTACATGCTATTGTGTTGGACGATAGGCGAGTGAAAGTGAGTGAGATAACTGAGGCTGTGGGGATATCGGAAGAAAGGGTGCGAAACATTTTGCACAAAGAATTAGAGATGAGAAGGCTCTGCGCGAGAAGGATGCCGCGTTTGCTGAATGTCGATCAAAAGCAAATGCGCAAACGATTTTCGGAACATTCTTTGGACCGATTTAACAAGAATCCGACCGATTTTGAGCGGCGATTTGTCACCATGGATGAGACATGGGTCCACCACTACACGCCAGAAACGAAACAGCAGTCGAAGAAGTGGGTGGAAGCCGGTGGTTCAGCCCCAAAGAAAGCGAAGTCGATCGCATCTGCCGGAAAAGTCATGGCCAGCGTGTTTTGGGATGCAAAAGGAATCTTGTTAATTGATTACCTTGAAAAAGTCAGAACAATTACAGGCGCATATTACTCTAACCTTCTTAACCAGCTGGATGCCAAAATTCGCGAGAAGAGGCGTGGTTTGAAAAAGAAAAAAACCACCCACTACTTCAGCCCCAAAGAAAGCGAAGTTGATCGCATCTGCCGGAAAAATCATGGCCAGCGTGTTTTGGGATGCAAAAGGAATCTTGTTAATTGATTACCTTGAAAAAATCAGAACAATTTATATATTACGCATATTACTCTAACCTTCTTGACCAGCTGGATGCCAAAATTCGCGAGAAGAGGCCTGGTTTGAAGAAGAAAAAAATCACTTTTCATCAGGACAACGCCCCCGCAAGCAAGGGTGTGTTGGCGATGGGAAAATTGCGGGATTTGGGGTACGATTTGCTCGGCCATCCTCCCTATTCTCCTGATTTGGCACCTTCAGACTTTTATCTATTCCCAAGTTTAAAAAAATTTGTTTCTGGAAAGCGATTCACATCCAACGAAGAAGTTGAAAGGACCGTAGAAGAATATTTTGACAGTCTTCCAGACTCTCACTTCCGGGAAGGAATATTGATGTTAGGAACACGCTGGACCAAGTGTGTCGAACTCAAGGGAGATTATGTAGAAAAATAAAATCATTTTTTAAATTTAAACCTCAGTCTTTCATTGTCAGGCCGAGAACTTTTCACCTTGCCCACCTATGTACTAGAAACGGTCGTCTTCAAAATCTAAAGCTTTAACATATTGCTTCATAAGACCTAGTTCGAGGTGGAAAAATGATTTTTTCTCTGTCCCCTAATGGTTGGTTTATAACATTATTTTCTCCAACATCTAAGGATATTCTAGATGGATAGTGTTTCTAACGACAAGAATCCGTACGAAACAAATTCCGTATACAATCTGTACCGTCGAAATACGTATACAGAATACGAAAATTAATGTGGAAAGGGGTTGTATATCAACCTTAAGTGATTAAGTTAATCAATCACAGACTCTATATAATTTACCTATAATAAAATATTTAAACGCTGACTGAAAATTATAATAAATGTTCCCAATATTTTATATCTTTAGTAACATATGAAAACTAATTTGTAAATTTACTTTAATTTATAAAATAAAAATTATGCTGATGCAATTTGATTATTGAAATTTCCCTAAAAGAATATTATTAATAACGAAGATGTTACAATCTCTAGATATTCTTAAATAAAAAGTATAAAATGCGTAAAATTCCAGTATATCTTTGGAAAATTTATTATTCCTAACTATTTAATGTATAAATTATTTAATATTGAAATTTACACGAAAAGAAATTATTCCATTAAATATTCATTGTTCTTTTTAACATCTTCAACAATTACCGTGAATACTAATCATTTCATTATCGTTAATCAGTGACCATTGACGTATAAAATCCAGTATTTTACCACTGGTAAAGTAAAAGTACCGAAAAAGAAATCATTCTTGCGGTTTTATTTGAATTTACGTTTATGAATGGCAACTGCAGCTTAATCTTATTAGTGCGGCTATTGTTTTGAAGCCTTTGAAAGTCTCCCACCAAAGCAAATCTTACAAGTTGGTGGGAATGTTTAATATCTATATATACACAACTTGTTCCTGACATTCGTAGTTAAGTTAAGCGGTAACACAAGCGCACCGTGGGTGATACATACGATCAATTAACAGTGCCTGGTGTGGAGTGACCGTCCTTTTACATTACAATACTTGAAAAAAGTGGTACAAATACAAAAAAACACAAACATGGATATCGATGAATTCCGTCACAGAGGCAAAGAGATGGTGGATTACATATGCGAATACCTGAAGAATTTAGACACCAAACGGGTAACGGCGAACGTCGACCCGTGCTATTTGAGGGAACTATTGCCGGCCGAAGCCCCGCAAGAACCAGAAGACTGGGAGGACATCATGAAAGACGTCGACTCAAAGATAATGCCGGGGGTTACGCACTGGCAACATCCACGCTTTCACGCTTATTTCCCATCGGGGAACTCTTTCCCATCGATTTTGGGCGACATGCTTTCAGATGCCATAGGATGTATTGGTTTTTCATGGGTAAGTGTGTCAAAAATTATGCAAAAATTTGCTAATTTTATTTACTGATACGTGAATCACTCGTGAATGTCTCATGTTGTGTATTCTGCAACAGATATACTTTAACATTTATACAAAATCGTTTTATGGAAGTCAAGTAGTTACACAAAAAGTGTTTTAAATTACAAAGCGGACAGATATTGTAGATACGCTACTTTTTATTTCATGTTAATGGTCATTTAAAAAGAAATATTTTCAGAATTAATACCACTTTAAATATGTATAATTCCTAAAGTTAAAACACAGTGTTATCCCTTATTTATTTCTTTTTCGTAGTAGGGGAAAGACCCAAGAAGAAATAAAATATGCGATTTGAAAATTGAAAATATAAACAAATATTCTACTTTCAAAATGTACTCCTTAACTTAATAACTGCCCATTCTTCTATATACATTTCTGTAAATAATTATATATTAAGAACATATGCAGATTGCTAAATTAATTTAATAAAAATATGCGTGCAAACTCATCTGGTAATTATAACCAAAATCGTTTATTTTGAGTTATAAAAAAATTAATGCCACATAATTCAAGACGATAAGTTATTTTTCAATTAACATTATCTAAAAAAAACCTTTTTTTCATTACAGGCTGCTAGTCCAGCGTGCACAGAATTAGAGACAATTGTTATTGACTGGTTCGGAAAAGCGATAGGCTTACCTAGCGATTTCATAACAACAAGTAAGGGAAGCACAGGCGGTGGAGTCATCCAATCATCGGCCAGCGAATGCGTTTTGGTCAGTATGTTAGCAGCCAGGAACCAAGCGATTAAATATTTGAAACGGAACAATCCCCATAAAGACGACATATTCTTCTTGCCACGTCTTATAGCTTATTGTTCCAAAGAAGCCCACTCATGCGTCGAAAAAGCAGCCATGATTTTGCTCGTGAAGTTACGCATTTTAGACCCCGATGAGAATGGCAGTTTGAGAGGTGAAACATTAAAGAAGGCGATGAAAGAGGACGAATCGTTAGGTTTGCTGCCTTTCTTTGTATCCACCACGTTGGGATCGACGGGCAGTTGTTCGTTCGATAACCTACCAGAAATCGGTGAAGTATGCAAAAGCCAACCTAGTACTTGGTTGCACGTTGATAGTGCATACGCAGGCAATGCTTTTATATGTCCAGAATTGAAACCGCTAATGAATGGTATTGAATATGCCGACTCGTTCAACACCAACCCAAATAAATGGTTGTTAGTAAACTTTGATTGTTCATGTCTTTGGGTGCGAGACAGAATGCGACTCACAGATGCTTTAGTTGTGGATCCACTGTATCTGCAACACGCTAACTCCAATGAAGCCATTGATTACAGACATTGGGGCATACCCCTCAGCCGACGATTTAGATCTCTTAAAATTTGGTTCGTAATTAGAAAATATGGGCTTTCCGGCTTGCAAAAATATATAAGAAATCATATACGATTAGCCAAATATTTCGAAACGTTAGTGAAAAAGGATAATAGATTCGAAGTAGTTAACGAAGTTAAATTAGGTCTGGTGTGCTTCCGTCTTTATGGACCAGAAGCCCTTAATAGAAATCTATTAGCTTCAATCAACGCATCCGGAAAACTACATATGATTCCGTCCATGGTAAAAGGCAAGTACATAATTCGATTTTGCGTCGTCGCCGAGAACGCTTGCGATGCCGACATAGAACACGCGTGGTCCGTAATTAGCCAACACGCCAACGAACTTCTCTCGTCCAAACCTAAGACGCCAGAAGCAATCGTCAGACCGCCACTGACCAGACAGAAATCTAGAAGATTCTCATTTACGAGGAGCGTTTCCAGGGAAATGTACAAGAGATCCAAGAGCAAGAGCAACTTGTACGACGGTGCGACACCCATCCTTATACCCGATGATGAGACGGACAGTCCCACTAATGAAGAAAATGTCGAAGAAAGTAAGGAGGGAAATGCTCAAGAGAACTGCACGCCGATGAACGGATTCGGACCGGAAGATGAAGTTTTTGCGAAAGAATTTAACGATTTCAGTATAAATGAATGTGAAATGCCCAATAAGAAACTAGCTCTACAGATACAATAATAAAAAGTAAATTGTTCCTTTCGAAATGAACAGACCAATTTTGTACATACCTCAATATTATTATAAATTGTAAAACATAATTTATTTTAGTACTTAATAATTATTGTATTATTTACGAATTTATTATGTAACAAATAAGAAATAAGACGACGAAAATAAGTATTGGAAAACATGTATATGTGTGTATTTAGATGATCCAAAGTATTAGTATTCTTCTTCTAAAAACAATTCGTTTCTATTTACATATGTATATGTGTTGACTATATGTACATATATACTTGCCCTTAGATCTTGTACTTAATATATTTATTTATTTAATTTTAATATATAATTTTAAAACATATTTTTTTGTGTTTTCATCTCCTACCATAACCTCTCTTAAAAATGTCCGAAACATAGCTAGATACATAAACTAATAAATGCCAATTTTCTCAGGCTATAGTCTAATCTAGGTGGAGTATATAAAAAAGTCACCATCACACTGTAAAAATTATCTGATACCAAGATAAAACTGTTCGTCACACTTCGTTCTTTCGTTCGTTTGAAAGAGATAGTGAGGTAATGTATTTTCAAGTCAGGTTTTAATTAAAAATTAATTATGAAGAGGAAAAATTATATAATTGAAGGTAATCAACAGTGATAATCAAATCAATTAAATTTTGATCAAGCTTTAGTTGATTTTGAGTTCCGTCGATTCATTTAAAAGTTCGATCTTCAAAATCATCCTCTCAACTCAAAACTATACTAAGTACACACCGCACGATTGTCGGTCGACACTTTGCTATAACCTCGTGTGTACGTGTTGTTCAGCGTGTATCACGTTCTCAATATACAACAAGCCCTGTCTAGTGATATACACGCAAGTTTTAAATCGTAACAGGTTTCACATTGTTATTACACTTTTTTTAGCTTTGTGAAATGTAAATAAATATGTTCTGTCATAATCGGCTATTCTTACATACTACCGGTCATAAATGAGGGATCACATGCTATGGATGTCTGTCTTTATACCTGGGTTTCGGTAGGGGCAATTGTAATAACAAATGTGAGTGCGTTTCTGGGAAGTTTACCAATATCCGGATCATTATGTAAATTGTATAATCATATTTGTTAGTGTAAAATATTATAACTTCCTTTAGTCCTTTTGTCACCTGTATTCGGTATTAATATGTTCTGTCATGGTTCTAAGAAACAATTTATAGGAATTTGTGGTACCACACAGAATGTTGCAATCTAAGAAAAAATTAGTTTTCGTCTAGAATCTGGACAATAGCGCAAAAATTAAAATTAACATATCATACAGTGCAAGGTGTAGTGAAAAGGTACACAACAACGAGTGCAATGTAACCAAAAAAAGTGTCGGAAATCAAGGATGACCACTAGACAAGAAGATTTGCGGCTGGAACTGTTATCTAAACAGAATAGACGGTTAACAGCTCCATAGTTTCGCGCAGAATTAAATAAAAATTGTAAAAATCCGGTGTCGCTGACTACCGTAAAAAGACGTTTATAAACTCGCGACTAAAAGGGTGATTTGCTATTCATAAACCATTGCTGCGATCACAAAATCGTAAAAAACGATTATAATGGGCCAAGGAGCACCAACACTGGAATGTGGAAATGTGGAAGTGGATTCTGTGGGTGGACGAATCCAAGTTCCAAGTGTTTGGAAGTAATCGGCGCATATTTGTTCGCAGACGAGTTGGCGAAAGGAATGTGTTGTGCCAATAGTTAAACGCGGTAGAGGTTCAGTTCTTGTTTGGGGTTTTTTTTTATTGGTGTTGGAGATTTGCATAGGATTGATGGAATTTTAAGGAAAGAAGGATATTTGAAAATTTTAAAGTAACACGCAATTCCGTCAGGAATTAAATTGACAGGAGAAGGTTTTTATATCCAACAAGATAATGACCCCAACCATAGTGCTAAAGTTTGTTTGAAGAAGGACTTTTTGTAAATATGGTTTGGCCCGCACATTCGCTCGATATGAATCCTGTTGTTGCTGTAAGATGAACTAGACAGAAAAGTGATAGAACACTGTCCAAAATCGTAGCAACAACTGTGGAAACGCCTTACAAATGCTTGGAACAATACTCTAGTTGAAACTCTTCAAAAACTTGTGTTGAGACTACCCAAAATTTGTAAAGAAGTTATTAAGTGTTCAGGTGGATATTTTGACGAAAGTCGCTTAAAATAAAAAGTGTCAATTTTTCTTCTTAAAACTAATGATATTATTTTGTTTCATAAGGATATATATATTGGGTTGGCAACCAAGTACTTTCGGTTTTGTAGTATAAAATAAAACACTTTTTTTTAAACAAAGAATAGTTTTTAATCAATTATATATTTTCCATTTTGCTCAATGACCTTTTGCCATCTTTCTTTCAGCTGCATGATTCCGCGCTCATAAAATTTCTGGTCCTTATCAGCAAAAAACTGAACCAGGTGCGAGTGAAGGTCATCGTCATTTGGAAAGTTTTGCCATTCAAAGAATTCTGCAAACTTCGAAATAAATGGTAATCAGATGGTGCTAGATCAGGGCTGTATGGGGGATGTGGCATCACTTCCCAGCCAATCTCCAATAGTTTCCCACGAGTTGCCACAAGATGTGTGAGGCCTTGCAGTATCTTGGTGGAAAACTACACCTTTCCGATTTGACAATTCTGGTCGTTTTTCTTTGATTGCTTCATCCAGTTTTATTAATTGTTGACAGTAAACATCAGAATTTATCGTTTGGTTCCTTGGAAGCAGCTCAAAAAACACAACACCTTTGTAATCCCACCAAACTGACAGCATGATCTTTTTTGGATGTAATTCAGCTTTCGATGTGGTTTGAGCTGGTTTATCGTGTTTGCTCCATGATCGTTTTCGAACTATGTTACTGTACAGGACCCATTTTTCATCACCAGTGATGATTCTTTTTAAGAAAGGGTCGGTTTCATTTCGTCTAAGGTGCATATCGCAAAAGTTGATTCTTTGTGTTAAATGAATTTCTTTCAATTCGTGAGGTACCCAAGCTTCTTAACTAGCCCAAGACATTTTAAATGTTTTTTAATTGTTGTGTGCGATACATGTAGCCTTTCCGCAACCTCTCGAATAGTTATATGACGATCCTCTTCAATTATGACTTTGATTTGGTCATCATCAACTTCAGTAGGCCGACCAGAACGTTGCTCATCTTTGAGGGAAAAATCTCCAGATCGGAATTTTTTATACCAATTCTGACACGTGCGCTCTGTTAAGCAATTAGCACCATAAACTTCACATGTCTTTTTGTGAGCCGCAGCAGCTTTCTTTCCTTTACGGAAATAAAATAGTAAAATATGTCGTTTCTGCAATCCATTTAAAATTAACCCACAACTAATAGCTTTAATAATAATCACGCACTACTTGCTTCTGAAATTACGTCAATGTGGCTAGTATCACGCGACAAACGGTAAAGTACAGCACTAACATACGTTATACAAAAAATAAAGCAACGCTCTCTATCAGTAAAAATCGAAAGTACTTAGTTGCCAACCCAATAGTTTATGTTTATAGTAAATACATTTTTATTCGTACATATATTGTTTTACCAAGAGTGTACCATTTTTTTGCGTTTCATCTATTATGATCCCTCATCTATGGCCGGTATTGTACATATGTATCGGGTTTTTCAATAAGGACATAACAATTTTGTATTTAAATAAAACACAGAATAATTGAGATATTGGGCTGAAATTGATTCCAGGTGCAGTACACATGTTACATTAACTATGGAATTCGATTTCGTTCATATGACTACCGCGAGCACGTTTGCAGCGATCGATTCTTTGGAGCCAATTTTCCACCACTCTTTCACCCATATCGGCCTGAACGTTGGCAGTTTTGCGTCCGATATTGTCCGTGAGCTCCTCTAACGTTGTTGGTGTAATCCCATAAAAAGAAATCGCATGAGCGAGGTAGTCACTTGACCAGACCATTTCTCGATATTACTGAACTTCCCCTTCAATAGATCAATTGTTTGACCAGCTGTGTGGCATGTGGCACAACTTTATTGCAACCACATATCACTGATGTCGAATCTATCCAATTCTGGTCAAAAATAATAGTCTTCCAACATGGTATGATAGCAAACTCCATTGATGGTAACATGGCGATCATTTTCATCGACGAGAAAATATGGTCCAGTAACTCCTCCGACATGAAATCCACACCACACGGTCACTTTTTGTCGTTTTTTAAATTCGTTGCTGTCCAATAACGCATATTTTGCTAATTGACAAGTAACTAAGCTAAAAATGAGCTTCATAGCTAAGGACGATTTTTCAATGAAATTCAGGATTTTCTTCAAACTTTAGTAGAGCTTAATTGGAGATATTTCGACGCTTAGAATGATCGGGAGACTTCAATTCTTGAGTTAATTTGATCTTGTAAGGGTGTAAGCCAAGGTCTTTACGCAAAATTCGCTACAATGTAGTTTGAAAGATTCCCAGTTTCTGTGAACGACGTGGTATCAACTGATTTAGCCAATTTTGAACTGGAGTACTTACGGCTGCGATATTTTCGATACTCCGACCAGTGCATTGTCTCACTGGCACAGGAATATCTAATAGTGAATATTTAGACTAGAATTTATCCACAATAGCACGCATAATCTATCTGGTGGGACGATTGTTACGACCGAAAATTGGAGTAAGCGCTCTTAAAGTTACGACCACCGACTCAGAATTGTGGTAGTAATTTTTAATAATTTGCGAACCTTGCTCGTTCGTGAACTTCACCATGATAAAAATGTTAACATTGACTGATGTTTTGATGTCGACAGATCATGAATAATGTTTAAGGGTGCGCTCGTATTAAAAGACAAAATTGTTATGTTCCTATTGGAAAATCTGTATATATATATATATATATATATATATATATATATATATATATATATATATCTTAAACGCAACTATTATCAGGTGTATCGGTTTGTTGAATAAAGACTCAAACAATTTTATTTTTCAATACTCTATACTTCGCTGCAAAAACCTTTGCAGCTTCCTCAGGAGTGTGAAACTAAAAGGAGTCATACACTGGCTGATTCAAAATAATGGCACAAATAACTCTCAATTTTAATTTTAAAATACATTGTAAAATAAAATAAAACTCAACTCATCAAAATTAGTTTAACCTATTTTGTCCCTACAAAATAGGTTAAACTATATATATACTTATATAACTAAGCTACATCAAAATACGAGGACAGTTTGAGAAGTAGTGAGAACGACACATAGGTGGCGCTCTAATTGGTAAAACAAATGCACTGTAATTTAGGTTGCCTATTTATATGTTTACGTTCCGATATTTAGATAAATCGGTTGATTAGTTTATTTTTGACAGGTGATTGAAAAAGAAGCAACACGTCGTTTTGTTAAAATCGAAAAAGCAGAGTATCGTGCAGTGATTACATACTTCGTAATTAAGGGTATGAAAGCTACCGAAATAAAAGATGAGTTACGGGAAACATTAAGTGAATCTGCTCCATCATCCGCCACAATAAGTAGATGGGGAAATGAATTTAAACGTGGTAGAAGAAGCTGGGTTAATGAACCGCGCTCTGGAGCACCCAAAATCGTGACTTCTAAGGAAATGATTATAAAAATCCATAATATTATTACGCAAGATCGACGACTCAAAGTGAGAGAGATAGCAGACATGGTAAACATTTCAACAGAATGCGTACACCACATTTTAACGAAAGAATTGGGCCTTTCCAAGCTTTCGGCAAGATGGGTGCCGCGACTGCTTACGACTGATCAAAAGTTCACTCGTTTGCGCATTTCCAATGAGTGTTTGGACCTTTATAAGCGGAATCCGATTGATTTTTATAGGCGATTTGTTACTTGCGATGAAACTTGGATACACTACAGTACACCCGAAACTAAACAACAGTCGAAACAATGGTTAGAACGTGGTTCTGCACCTGCAAAGAAAGCGGAAACCACTTTATGGACAAACAAGGTGATGGCATAAATTTTTTGGGATTCAAAGGGCATTTTGCTCATTGATTGGATCTAGCCCCTTCCGACTTCCACCTTTTTCCAAAATTGAAAACGACAGTAGGTGGAAAGAAATTTTCGTCTAACGACGAGCTTATCATCTTCGTACATGAGTATTTTGCAAGCCTTCCGGAATCGCATTTTAGAGATGGCATAAGGGCACTGGAGCACCGTTGGAGTAAATATATTGCTCTTTTAGGAGAATATATTGAAAAATAAAAATTATTTTCTATTTAAAAAATTCGGTTTTCTTTTCCATTCTCACTACTTGTCAAACTACCCTTGTATTGGCGACTCTTCATACTTTAGCCATATCAAATATCAAAATTCGTAATTTAAAAATCAATATAAACTTTAAAATATCTCTGTCGTGTTAAGAGGATATTATATATAAATCACGGTAAAGCTTCGTTTATACTGTAATTAATTTCCATTTTTTATTGTGAGTTCTATATACCTTATCTTATAAAAGTGGTCGCTGTGGTTTATGGTATAATGGGTATAAGTATATGAAAAAATCGATAAAACTTCGAACGATTTTATCAATAGACTGTACGAAAAATATCAATAAAAATTGTGAAGGGTATGGTTTGTCCTTTATACTGCGGTTAAATAAGTATGTCATCTAAATTTTCCGTGAAAATTCAAGAATGTGCTTGATTTGTAGATTAAAGTTAATTACAGCACATTAACTGACATACATAAATTGAATTAAGAAATGTTTTCGAATATGATCTAATTTAAGTCTTAATTTAAAAATATTAAAACATTTTAACATCGGGCGATTCAATATATTTATAATTTAGTTTTGATCAATAAGGTTGATATATAACCCCTTTCCACATTAACTTTTGTAAATTCTGTATACGCATTTCGACAACCAAGTTGTCATCATCAGCAGATAATTTCAAAGTGTCGCACCTGGTAAAACACGGCGAAAAAACAATTGTACGAAAATCGAACTCCGTACGCGATCCACACCGCTCAAAACCAAGATGTACACTTGGTTTTGAGCGGTGTGGTTGTCGAAATGCGTATACAGAATTTACAAAAGTTAATGTGGAAAGGGGTTATATATCAACCTTATTGATCAAGTCAATCAACCACAGGCTCCATCAAATTCAACCATTATAATTTAGTGTTTTAAAATGTCCAAATTTTACACAAATTACAAGAAAACATATAAAGAAGAAAAAAGAAGTAGTAATTGGACAAATATGTTCACATTCAAACACAAATATAGCATTAAGTATTGAAATTTAAAACACTAACTTTCTTAATGAGGCAATTCGAAAATTCGCGCGTAAGATTGATTACGAGTATACTCAACAGATGTCTTCCAACACAAGTTCAATTATAGTCACTTTTTAAACTAAGAGAAGGTAAATTATCTACGCAAAAACCTGCGTTTGTGATTGATTGAGTTGTAGACATGGTTATTCAGAGGAAATGTGCAATGAATTGCGTATTTGACGAATCTACGTATTGAAATTTAAAAAATAAACTTTTTTAATTACGCAATTCGAAAATTCGCGCGTAAAATTGATTACGAGTATACTCAACAGATGTCTTCCAACACAAAACTCAATTATAGTCACTTTTTAAGCTAAGAGAAGGTAAATTATCTACGCAAAAACCTGCGTTTGTGATTGATTGAGTCGCAGACAGGGTTATTCAGAGGAAATGTGCAATGAATTGCGTATTTGACGAATCTACGTATTGAAATTTAAAAAATAAACTTTTTTAATTACGCAATTCGAAAATTCGCGCGTAAAATTGATTACGAGTATACTCAACAGATGTCTTCCAACACAAAACTCAATTATAGTCACTTTTTAAACTAAGAGAAGGTAAATTATCTACGCAAAAACCTGCGTTTGTAATTGATTGAGTTGTAGACATGGTTATTCAGAGGAAACGTGCAATGAATTGCGTATTTGACGAATCTACGTATTGAAATTTAAAAAATAAACTTTTTTAATTACGCAATTCGAAAATTCGCGCGTAAAATTGATTACGAGTATACTCAACAGATGTCTTCCAACACAAAACTCAATTATAGTCACTTTTTAAGCTAAGAGAAGGTAAATTATCTACGCAAAAACCTGCGTTTGTGATTGATTGAGTCGCAGACAGGGTTATTCAGAGGAAATGTGCAATGAATTGCGTATTTGACGAATCTACGTATTGAAATTTAAAAAATAAACTTTTTTAATTACGCCATTCGAAAATTCGCGCGTAAAATTGATTACGAGTATACTCAACAGATGTCTTCCAACACAAGCTCAATTATAGTCATTTTTTAAACTAAGAGAAGGTAAATTATCTACGCAAAAACCTGCGTTTGTAATTGATTGAGTCACAGGAAATGTGCAATGAATTGCGTATTTGACGAAACTACGTCGAACGCTTGTCAAGTGTTGTTTCTACTTTTGTGTTTGCATTGTTTTATTGCTCTTTCAAACGTTTCAATTTTCAAAGCGTTAATGTCCCTCCTACTGTCCTTAATATTGATTACTATATCAACAGGTTCAGGATCATATTCGCTTTCATGGAAACGCAAACGTTTAAATTTAATAACACATTAATCGGTAGTTGAAAAACGGTATAGTCTAACAATGCAGATGTTTAGATATAAGCTGACGAAACGGATTTAGTAAAACTATTATAATTTTCAAAATTAGCAACACTTTGGAGAAGTTTTTAAAGAATGAATATTGTAATAAATGTCATAATTTTTCGCTTTTAGCAGTTGTAAAAGGAGAACACTTAGTATTGTTATCAAGTATGATGAAGCAATTAAGCAACCTGTGCGGCAAATAATGCATTCTTTTTTATAAGAACGAATTAGTCATTTTCATGAAGCAAATTAACATCAAAAACATGAAAAAATCCGTAAAAGCATTTACACGATATAAAACGCGTTGAAATCAGTACATGGAGATAAAAATATTTAACCACAATTACCATAAGGAGTTTAGGAAAGAAGGTCGGCCAATTTATTATTTAGATAAAGGTTGGGTTAATGAAAGTCATACAAAACAAACATTCATTGAAGCATTGTCAAGATTAAGAAACCCGTCATTAGAGGAGGAGAGATTTATTGTTTTACACGTTGCATCTGAACATGGCGTTGTTAATGGAGGGTTGCTGCTTTTCGAAGATATGCAAACTGAAAATTATCATAAGCAGGCGAATGCAGCAGTTTTTGAGAAATGGTTTGATAATTCGTTATCAAAATTACCTGACAATGTTGTTATCGTCATGGATAATGCACCTTACCATAGTCGTACACTGAAGAAAATTCTTACAACAGGATTTAAGAAAAGATATGCAGAAGCGGGTGCCAGCTAAACGGATTGAACTTGGAGAAGATATGATTCGATCTGAATTTCCGAATTTAATCAAAATTAATAAAGAACAAACAATACAATTTATATGAGACTGATGAAATGGCAAAACGTAATACTACTTGGTCATCATTATGAACTTGATCTACTAGAAGTGATACGGATGAAAATAAAGGATGGAGTGGCACCCGTAAACAATACATTTATATTGGGATAAGTGAAAGAATTTTTATTGCAAAATATAGAAAATATTCAAAATGTT
Organism: Dermolepida albohirtum; assembly: GCA_031893035.1. Lineage (NCBI taxonomy): Eukaryota > Metazoa > Arthropoda > Insecta > Coleoptera > Scarabaeidae > Dermolepida > Dermolepida albohirtum. Next base: position 111,116 of record JAVIWB010000424.1, read on the forward strand.
AATTGGAAAACTCATATTGAGCATACAATTAAATAAGAAACAAAAACGTGCACACTAAATAAAACAGTAGATAATAATCTGTTATAAATAAATAAATTGACTGAAATAATTAAAAACCCTACACAATTAAAAACGTTGTGACGGCTTCATTGCGAAAAGCTTTAGAATGACATCATCACACGTTTTGCTTTAAGTAATCAACAACTGTCGTTTGTGTAGTATGAGTAACATATTGTATTGACAGGACAATTTGAATAAAACCCAACAAATATATGCAAATATTTAGAATATGATACTGCATTGATTTAGAAAATTGGGAACAAGAAAAGAAATGAAAGCTTTTAAGACTCCGAATAGTGTAATAATATTCGATAATATATAGACCTATGATACATGTTATCGTTTGGTAATGCGAATAAAAATTAGGAAGTGAAAGAGGCAACTTCCTTGAATTTAATAAGAGAATACGCCATTCAATTTTTTTAATATTTTTTATCAGTGAAAGATAAAAAGAATATGGAGAAGACAAATGCAGCCGTTTAAAGAATATGATGTGATCACATGACTTGTTTTATGTAATTATTACAACTGTTGTATATGTAATATAAGTAACATATTGTAATTGAAAGGACAATTTGAAGAGAACCCAAATAAAACATGTATTTAGAACATCGCGCTGCGTTAATTTACAAAAATAGGAATAAGAAAAGGAAGAAGGTGTTAAGACTCTGAAGAATGTAAACCGAGGGTAGCCGTCGATATTTCGGGAATTGGCAACACTGTTAGTGTTGTCTTCGATCTGTTGATTGCATCGTGAAGTTTGTCATTCTTAACAATATATTTACCTTGACAGTTTTATTATCCGGTCGCTATTTCTATTGTTGACAGTATGACAGTAACTTGAAAATTTTATGTTAGCGAAAAAATGGAATTAACTCGCGAACATTTTTGTGCAATTATTTTTCATAACTTTCGGCGTGGATTATCTCAAAAAGAATGCATCGACGAGCTGAACTCTGTACACGGTAATGAAGCACCATCGAGAATTATAGTATATCGTTGGTATAGTGAATTCAAACTTGGACGGCGTTCTTTGGACGATGAATTTCGTGAAGGTCGTCCCACAGATGTGGTTGTGTCGGAAAACATTAATACAGTGTTTGAATTGATAATGCAAGACCATCATGCGACATACCGTGAGATCGAGGCATCTCTAGATATTAGTAGCACCAGCGTGCATAAGATCCTGCATGAACATTTAGCCGTTAAGAAGCTATGTTCACGTTGGGTACCGCATAATTTGACAACCGTTCAAAAAAAACTCGCGTCGATTGGTGCCAAGAAATGCACAAAAAATACAATGGCGGTTCTTCAAAGAACATTTATAAAGTCGTCACAGGTGATGAATCTTGGATATATACCTATGAGCCCGATACTAAACAGCAGTCGACTGTGTGGGAATTCCAAGATGAGCCAAAACCAACAAAAGTTGTTCGCGCTCGAAGCACATCAAAACAAAAGGTCGCCTGTTTTTTCGGAAAAACCGGTCACGATGCAACCGTGCCTTTAGAGAATTGTAGAACGGTCCTAAATGGTACACAACTATTTGTTTGCTAAAAGTTTTTGAAGAAATAAGAAAAACAAACCGAAAACGACAGATCATTCTCCACCACGACAATGCGAGCTCTCACATGTCGGTTCAAACAATTGAATATTTAACCGGGAAAAACATTGAATTGATAAGCCATCCGCCGTACAGCCCTGATCTAGCACCCTGTGATTTCTTTTTGTTCTCACACGTGAAGAATAAACTTCGTAGTCAACGGTTTTCTACGCCGGTAGAGGCAGTTGAGGCATTCAAAACTCATATTTTGGAGATACCGCTTTCCCAGTGGCATTAATGCTTGTCGGATTGGTTTAAACGAATGCAAAAGTGCATTGAATTTCAAGGAGAATATTTTGAAAAGCAATAAAACTATTTTCGATAATAAATTTTTTTTTGTTTGCTATTCCCGGAATATAAACGACTACCCCCGTAATATACGATAACATATATGCATTTGGTAATGCGAATAAAAATGAGGAAGTAAAAGATGTAGCTTTCTTGAATATATATGGACAATAATCTTCGCTTTCACGAAAACACCATGTCCTTAATAAAAAAAAGGAATAACTTCATTAAAATCCATCTACATGCACAGACATCTGTTTGATGTTAATATCAAGTTTTTACTCCGTAATTCTATATTGCTCTCACACTTTGTTTACAGTGCCACGTGTTAATTTAGAGTTTAAAGGCATTGAAAATATGCTACAAGATTTAATTATGTCAGTAATTAGTCATGGAAAAATACCGAACAGATTGCTACTGTTAAAGTTTGTCAAACTGCTGAAATTAATAAAATGCAAGTCTAGGGTTCGAGATGTATGTATGTTTCGTCGTAGGTAAGGATTTCTTGGATAAAAAGCCTCAGTTTATGGTCTACAGATGTTATTAAACATAGAAATTGCTCGTCAGAATTATTTGCAACGTCACAAATGTTGTTTTATGTTAATAAATAAATCTCACGGACGTGGAAACATGTAACTGGCTTGAAAATGATGAAGATTTGTTACTAGTGGAAGACATAGATGCTACAGACGAACATCATGATTGTAGTGCCAATGAAGGTCCAGAGTTAAATAATACAAACCAAACTGTTAAGAATGCCGACGCAGTTAAAAGTTTCAATATGTGTATAAATTGGCCAGAAGAAAACAATATCACACTACATGGTATTCTTATTCTTGTACTGCAAGGATTAAGAAAAACTTTTGTAGTGAATCAAAAAAAAGATCAAGCAAGAAAAAATTACTTGACAAAATATCAGGTTGTTACATATGAAAGGTCCGATTTTGTAAGGAATAAAAAAAGTCTAAATTTAAAAAAATATAAATATTTATTCTGCAAAATAGTCTCCATTTACATCAATAGTTTGTTGCCAACGGCCTGGAAACTGAAAAATTCCCTTTGAAAAGTAATCTAGGTTTTGACGGCTCACATATTGCTCAAACACTGCTATTACAGATTCCCGGTCAGGGAAGTCCCTATTTTTTAAGTGATTGTCTAAACTTCGGAAAAAATGAAAATCAGTTGGCGAAAGGTCAGGTGAATAAGGTGGGTGAGGGAGAATTTCGTAACCAAATTCCGAAAGTTTTTGGATTGTCTGTCGTGCAACATGTGGTCTTGCATTATCAAGAAAAAGTATGGGTCCATGTCTATTGACTAGTGAGGGCTGCAAGCGGCTCAATTTTCCATGCATAGTTTCCAATTCGGCACAATAGGAAGCTGCCGTGATGGTTTCACCAGGTTGCAAAAATGAATAGTGAATAATACCCTTACTGGTCCACCATACAATCACCATAATCTTTCGCGGGTGAAGTGATGCTCGTGCATACTGTCTTGGTGCTTCACCTCGATCTAACCATTGTCCTGACCGTCTCCGATTATCATAAAGTATCCACTTTTCGTCAGACGTTACCACTCGATGAAGAAACTGTTCAACTTTCTGTCGATTAGCCAAAGAGGTAGCCACCTCTAATCGACGGAGCTTATTGGCTTCCGTTAATTGGTGCGGCACCCATCGATCGAGTTTCTTCACTTTGCCAATCGAAGAAAGGTGACGACTAATTGTGGCAATGGACACTTGAAATGTTTCTGTAAGGCTACGCACTGTTGTCGACGGATTACTGTCAACTTCTACACGCAGCTCGTCGTCATTAACGGTGCTACGCGCATATCCGCGAGGCTCATTTTCCAAATCAAAATTTCCCTCGCTGAATTTTTTAAACCATCGCCGTAATGTGCGTTCATTACACGTGGTTTCACCGAACGTCTGATTAATTTCTCGCGTTGCTGCAGCTGCATTTAATCCCTTTTTAAATTGAAAGAGGTAAATTGCCCGAATATCTCTTGCCGACAGCATTTCCATAGGCGAGACAAGGACAGGTGTATTAATCTTTCCAAGAAATGGAACAGGTACACACTTCAAAATAAATACCCTTTGCTACAAATACAATAATAATTTTCACCAAAAACATACACGTGCTCACACAGGTGCGATTCAGTTCAGACTGAAGGAAAAAACGGACATTACATTTGTAACAACCTGATAATATAAAATTTAATAAGTATTCTTCTATTCTATATAATTTATGTTTACGTACTTTGTTTTGCATTCGACGTTTCTCTTTTAAATAAAAAAGTCTTTTATTTCAACGAGGTCGCATTGTATAGTTTTCATATTGTTATTAGTTTTTTCAACGTTGCTAAATAGAACTAAATGCGTTTTATCATAATCACATGTTTATTGTTGATCGTTTTCAACATTGATGGGGTGTCCGCAAACTATTGTATATGACTGTAATTAGGTACTTCTTAGTTTTCTTCTGTGTTCTACATAACTTGTACTTATACATTTATGCCTTTTCTTATGTAAATATGGGAAAGGGACCAATTCTATTATTAAAACATCACTCAATATCATTGCATTTCACAACGCAATTTTAAATCGCACGTGATGTTAATTATAGCTTTATAAAACGAATACAAATTATAGATCCAAACTTATATACTACATTATTTTTATAAATTTATATTGCAGATACTTGGAGGAATTTTAAAGAGTTTCAAGAGTATTAGCAATCTGCGGATTGATTTCTTTGCCCAGAGTAAATTATTTATATATTCGTTAATATATTTCATTGCATTACAATTTATTATGCTACAACTCAAAAATATATTATAGAAAATAATTATTTCACGTTTTAAATACTACATGAGACATATATTAATAGTTTCTTCTTTTCAATTTATAAAATAATATTGGTGGCGCCATCACATAACTATTGTACAAACTTTGGGAACTTGTAATTCTAGTTTCAAACCTGGTATATTTTAGTACCGAAAGATTACCATAGAGGTTCAGACACTCTATCAGAGATAGCGTCATAATTTATATTATTAAATTTATTAAAAGTACATCATGCAAATTAGATGATTTGATACTATGCCATACCTATATAATGCTAAGAAAATAAAGAAATTATGATATTAATATTTTAATGCTTATAAAATAATTTTCACTTTTCAGAGTCATCCCGTGTCTAATTTCAAACCTTAGTACTTAAAGATTCCAGTAAAAGTTCAGATATTCTATTGGAAATGACCCCACAATGTGTTGTATTAAATTTATTAAAAATATGTTTTATAAATTAGTTATCTTGACTTTTAAGCCGTACCTGCATAATATTAGGGAAATATGGCAATTATAATATTAATTTTTTAATACCTACGAAATACTTTTCACCGTTTCGAATGGCGCCATTTACTAACTGTTGTACCAATTTCCCCAGGTTTCAATATTAGTTTCAAACCCCGAGTATTTTGACCAATTCTAGTTTCAAATCCAACGAACTTGCGTTCTGAATAATATCGAAAATAATTCTAATACCGTAGCAGAGATGATACATAGATACTAATTATTTATTTAATACCTTTTTCTTTACAGTACAATTTATTATATTACATTTAACCAATAAATAATTATAGGTGCTATAGAAGAACATCATGATTGTAGTGCCAATGAAGGTCAAGAGTTAAATAATACAAACCAAACTATTAACAATGACGAGGCATTTGAAAGTTTCAATATGTGCATAAAGTGGGTAGAAGAAAATAATATCGCATTACATCGCATACATTACATTGTACTGCAAAAATCAAACAAAATTACTTTTGTAATGAACTAGAAAAGTATCAAGCAAAAAGTTACAAATTACTTCACAAAATAAGAAGATGGTAGCTATTTCAGGTTATTACTGTTATCTGCTACCCCCTACTTAATAATAAGTAGGTAAAGATTTAAGTTTTTTAACATTTGTAAAAAATGCTCTATGGCAACATACAAACACAGTAACTATAGTTCATTATGCTGTTATGTATGATATATAACAAGAATCTTACCTTTGACGTGTTTGAATTTCTTTGTGGTACGCAAAAAGAATTTTGATCCGACATCTCTCCAGCAAAGTCTATATTATAATTAATTTAATTAGACAGTGCACATATCATATAACAATAAATATATGTATATGTTAAGTAGTCTTGAAATAGGGAATTTTATTAATTTTGTGCAAATATCGAAATAATCTTTTCATTTTTAACTAATATATGTAATACATATCGTAAGCTTGTGTTATGCTCTTCATTTACATTTTTATATTTCCCTATTTCAATCATTTTTATTATCAGTCACTATAATTTTCAAAATTACCTGGCATATTAACAAAGAATAGAGAGTCGGGGAACAGTCTTGTACTTTTCATTCTGGAATAAAACTAATTTCACAAATAAACACTTGTATAAGTCTGATGCACTATAATTGTACAGAGATTCATTAAATATACACTTCAACCATATTTGTTTCAGTTTTTGTGAGTATATGGTATCTGAAAAATTAAATAATGATTACAAAAAACATACAAGTAAAAAAGGAGAATATATTACCTTTTGTGTATTTGTAAATAGTGCCATATAAAAGCATATATCGCACAAAAAATCACCGTACGCAAAATCGCGGACAAAAATTATTAAATTTACAAAAACGATTTCAAAAAAATGTCAAAAAAAAAATTTAACAAACGTACATGTACAGTTGGGACCAACTTATTTACCGGTAAATTTACAAAATTCAAGATAGCAGATCCGTATAACATTACTTTGAAATTTGTATCTGTTTAAATTATATACGTAAATTGTGGTAATTACTAGATAAATTACATTTTAATATTTTGACATAAAATACATAAACTTATCATTTAAAAACTTGTAAATCTTGATATCTATTATTATTAATATTAAATTAAAATAATGACCAACTATCATATCTCTTAAGGCGTTGTATAATAACTATCGTTATTACATTAATAGACTTTACTAATTAGAATAATCTTCATCACTAAGTAAAAACGTTCTAACTGTATGTGAATGGCAAATCACCAGACAAAGATCAGTACTTAAATATGCATTTTAGTAATGTCTTTAAGAAATACCTATTGTTAGTACACGCAAAGATTGTATCTTTATTTTAAATGTGATAGACAGGTGAGTGCCCAGGGAGCGAATTCAATAAATTATTTCTTTGAATAAAACTTATTGTGTGAAAAAGGATTTTATTTCAATCATTTATTAGTTTTTTATGTATTTAACTGCTTTATAGGATGCATTCAAATTGCAATTAAATGATCTCATTTTTGTCGACTTGTAGGTTTAAATATATCATTTTTTGTCATTAGTTGTCCAAATTTTTAATTACGATTGTATTTTATTGAATAGTTTAATTTAAAATTATTATAAGGCTTCGCAAAAATACATTAAGTCACATACAATATACACTGCTTTATTAAAAGTATAATTATATAACAAACACAAAAATAAAAATAAATAACAAAAAGATTTAATCATACTGCCATTTCTCGAAATAACATCTAGAATTCTCAATGCGCGTCTTTAGTAGTCACTACAAACCAAATTCCAAATAATAATAATAATCTTGAATGCCCAACAGTTACACAGACCATTTACAGGACATGATGCACTTAAAAATAAAATTAAAAACAAAAATAGGTGCAGTTAATGAAATACAAAGAAAAATAAGAATCCAATTAACAAAAAATATACACTTATAATAATGTAACCCAAGTCATTAAAAAAAAAACTGAACGAACAATATTAGATGCAAATTAACGAAAGGAATCCTCGTATAATACATTGGCATTTCTGGACATATGTACCAGTGGAGCCTTGTAGAGAACATTGGTTCTTGCCCTAGCTATTGAGAAGGTTGCTGATGATCTAGTGTCAAAACTAGGCACGAGGAAATCAACCTGGGACAACAGCACAGAAGAATCAATAAAATTATTTATTAATTTATAAAGAAAACCGCCACTAGCTTTCTCCCTGCGTATAGCAAGAGAATCAAAATTGTGCCTAGCAAGTAGACCCTCATATGTAACACCAAAGGCAGAATAATGACCATCAATCCTGTAGGATAAATATTTGAGGAACCTCTTATGAACACGCTCTAGGAGTAACTGCTGGTAATGGTAAAGCAGGTACCACACAACTGAGGCATATTCCGATCTGGGCCAGACAAGAGAACCGTAAAGAACCTTCAAAGTGTGCAAACTACTAAGACCCCTGCAAGAACGAATAAGGAACCCAAGACCTCTGGAAGACGATGAAGTTATGCTACTCATATGCTTAGAAAAGCTAAGATGCGAGTCAAACAAGACTCCAAGATACTTGAAGTTGTGTACTCTAGGTATAATGGATTGCTGAACATTGTAGTTATAGTAAAGCAGAGTGTCACTTCTATTAAAAGAGAGAACAGCACATTTGTTGATGTTGAACTTTATCTGATTGTGGGTACACCAATCATCAATAATGCACAGATTAGATTGAAGATTAATACTGTCTTCAAGTGAATTAATACAGCTGAAGATCTTTAGTTCGTCGGCGTAAGCTAACACTGCAGTCTAGACATTCCAAGAGATCATTAACGTAGATATTAAACAAATCCAAGATATTGGAGAAAATAAAACACTTATTTGTATTTCAAATTTTTTTTATTTGGTCAGATTATAACAAACTGTTAAAACAATAAATCATATGTCCTGATAATTAATGCACCGGTAAAGTAAAATCATAATAAATTTATGCTGGTACCATTTCCTCTGAATTCATACCCCATGAAAAAAGATTTTTAGTAATCATCTCCCCTAGACACGACTTCTTTACAAGTAGGACGCAACATAATTGTATGTTCAAATTGGGCAGTGTAGCAACCCTTGATGTCACAAAGTGGTGGATATGCATCAACTATGCCTTTATCACAAAGATCTTTGAGGGCCATTTGATATTTTGTAGCACCAGCCCTATCCAACCAACGTTTGCAAAATGCGAGAGTTCCAAAGTTTTTGTTTATAACATTCAGCAGTGACTTAGACGATTGTAAACTGAAATTGAAAACAGCGCATTTTGAAGGAATAAATGAGTACAGTTTTGTATTTACCGTAAGGGTACATAAGAAATATCAAAGTTTTTCATGTAATGTGAACAATCCATATCATCATGGACCATACCACGACCTGTTGAACCAAATGTTTCAATGGCATAAAATTCATTTTCTTCCATGACAGTTGCTTCTCCTCCCTTTACTATTGGTACAGTTTTGCCAGCATGAATTCCTATGAAAATTAAAAAGCTTAAATATCATTTCCAATTCAAACAAAAGTAAAACTCTAATGGTAGAAGTGTACAAAAATGACACCTAACACCTATGACATGAACACTAAGAAGAAATATTTAAATTAATTAAAACTCAAACAAAGATATATTTACTGTATGGTGCAATTGAATGGCCATTTAAATTTCTAATTGATTTTATTGGATATGTTTTTCCATCTAATTCAATTTCGTAAGACTCCATCACTTCTTGAATTGCAGTTCCAATTTCACAAAGCTGAACATCAATTCCTGAAAACAAAAAATGTTATAAATACATAAAAATTTTGTAAACAATAAAATACCTGCTGCTTTAATTCCAGTATTAGTAGCATCTCTAACAGCTTCAACTAATTTATCAAATTTTGGATTAAAAGTTAATGTGAAAGCGCAATCTATAATTCTGCCATTAATATGTGTGCCAAAATCAATTTTGGTCACATCATCATATTCCAAAACTGTTGGATCACATGCATTAGGTGTGTAATGAGCAGCGCAGTGATTCCTAGAACAGCCTGTTGGAAAGGCTAAGCCGGCTTTTAAACCATTCTCAGCTATTAATTTTCTCGCTGTTTTTTCTAACTCTTCACAAATTTCAATCATTGTCATTCCAGGTTTTACCCATTTTTGAATATATTGTCTTGTCTACAATAACATTCACTTTACCTTTCTTAATAAATATAGTTACATTCTTACTTGTCTATGTGCTTCGGCGGCTAAACGAACTTCATTATATATATCTTTGTGCATCCTATCTATAGCTCGTTTTTCTTCAGATGAAAATCTATCTTTTGCAGTACGATCATCCTTCAATTTTGGATATTCCATGATTTCCCCTTTAGGAAATTCTTGATCTCGATATAGTTCAATAATGGGAATTGAGGGTGGATCCGTTTGATTTAAACCCTTATTTCCACCACCCTTCTTTCTGTTGCGGCGTTTTTTCTTTTTTTCAGCTTCGCAATCGCCACCTTCATTACAGTTTTCCGTGATTTCCAAATTGTCTGCATTTTCTGGGCTACCATTTTCTTCAGGCTTCTCCAGTATTTCATCGGGATTACCTACAATTTCTTTTCGAATACAGCAAAACAGATGAATTGATTTATTTACCGGATTTCTTCTTCTTTTTTTTCTTTTTCTTCTTCTTGGCAATATCAGTTGTGTTTACGTCAGGATCATTTTCCTCTGCCTCCAAGTTATCTTCATTTTCGTCATCATTTTCTTCGAGTTTTGGCTCTGTTTTTACTGCCGCCATTTCGCAAGAAAACCTTTCCCAATCTTTACGTAAAAAAATTTTCAAGATGTTTACATGCCCAACAACTATATAAAATATATCCCTAGATAATTTGAATCCAGCGCTGCCAAAATCGATATTGTAAAAAATTAATTTCACTACATTGAGACATCGTTTCAAATAAACCAAACTATTCCAACAAAATTTTTTTATTAGAATTTTTGGCTTCTTACCAAGAATTCTTGGTAAGAACGTTTTTAATAAACATCGATGGTCTTAATTTTTGGTATTGTTTTAATAAATTAATGTCACTTTCAAATATTCTTCTCAGGGCGATCACAAACACTTTTGCTTTGGAAAAAAAGTAAATTTATTTTTATAAATTACAAAACTTAAAGATTAAGGAGAAAAATAAGACAAAACTAAGTTGATTTTTCAAGTCTTTGATTATTTTTCTTTGGTCGTTTTTCATTAGCTTTATATTTCCTTTGCCGTTGTTCATTAGATTTGTACTGTATTTTCATATTAGGACCCTGATACCTAAAAAATATACATAGCTATATATTTATTTAAGAATTAGGAAACTAAACAAACTTAAATTTAAAAATTTTAAGAAAAATTAAGGATGCAATAGAAAAGCATAAGATATCATTTTGTAAACAAAGTTATTTTAGAGGTATTAAGACAAAATAATTTGTGAACATATATATTCTTTTACGAATTCAAATTACACACCCATGTTCCTCAGAGTTTAATGGATTTATTGATAGGAGAATATGTATCATAGGCAACTGCCTTTTAACTACTAATTGGTCTAGTTCAGGAAGTAATGGATCCCAATATTCTTCTACTCTAAAAAAGTAAATACATTTAATTTCATAACAAACGTAACATGAATACCCTACAATCTGTAACATAATTTTGTTACTTGATGCAAACCATCTTTGTGTTCTCTTTTCATTATTTCTGCACAAGTAACAGCTTTTCCAACTGATTGTCCAAAACCTGTCCACACTACACATTGTTTTTCAGGAAACTGATCTAAAGCGAATGATAACAGATTTCTAATTTTACTTCCACCTCGAACCTACAAATTTTTGTCTAGATATTGAATACATTATGACTTTAATTTATATACCTGCATCCATAGAAAGTTTTCGGGTATATTTGCTATTGGTATTTTTTCTTTGACTAAAGGTTCTTCAATATTTTTACCCTTTTGGTAATTCTCCATTTTTATTTTAATAAGTTAAAACAGCATTTGAGTATACGTTAATAGTATTACAACTTTATGATTGTTATATAAGGAAGAAGTACAATATAAAGTAAAAATAAATACTAAATATAATTATATATTGTAAAGATTTTAACCTCAAAAATATTGAAATTCTTTTTCTTAGTAAATTTCGAAGCAGGATGACCATCTATTGAGCCTGATGTTATAAATCATTTCAATCTTTAATATTGTTAATAATACATATGCATATGTAAATTTACGTATATGGCTAAGGAATTATAATATTGAATAAATATTATTTATTAATTTCCTACATTTCAAATTTTGTATAATTTATTTTAACATACACTGCATGGAAGAAGGAATGTCACCACTGGATATAAGTACTAACTTCTAAGAAACAGCTATGTATATCTGTTTTTAAATATGTTCTTTTCATATTAGCTGTGCTTACATATTTGAAAGCAGCTATTGTATTCGCAAAGCTAAATCCAATGCACGTCATCAGTGACGTAAAAACATTGCCAATGTAACGAGTTAAGACATCAACATCCATAACCTTCCTGTTACTACTTAATGAAAATATTATTAAACTTAAAGGTTGGCCATTCTGTGCGTATGTGCCAAATATTTCGCGTTAGATAGTTGACGTGATTTAACTTATAACTGCTTATAACCTCTGTTTCGCTGTGTTTGGAGTAGCTTAAATTGGTTGTATTTCCTTAGTTTTCGAATCTGTTCTTTTCAGAAAAAACCTGTTGTACCCAGAGATAGTTTTTGTTATTGAATTTACTAATTTTGTGGTGTTTACTGACGAAAATGCCGATGCATTTAAATAGTAAATGCAAGAGGCTTGTGGCTTCTTTAATTACGTATTTTGAAAGGGAACGTGATAATAAAGGGCCGTTAATTTCTTTGAATGCTGTCAGAGAGGTAAGCCTAAACAAATTCATGATAATCATTTATCTAATGAAGTACATGTATTTTTAGCGGGTTGCAGATGCATTACAGTTGAATTTTTCAACAGTTAGTGCTATTTCCAATGCTGTAAAAACCAAGCAACCTTTGAATTCTCCAAAGAAACGCCAGTATTGTAAATCTATTACGGATGTAGCAAATTTGGATGTGAGTGCTATTCGTAACGTAATTTATGAAATGTACGAAAGAAGGGAACATGTAACTTTTGCGACATTACATGAGAAACTAAAAGCCAGATTTCTTTTCAATGACTGCTGTAGGTCATTATATACCACTTTAAAACAAATTGGATTTAAATGGTTAAAGGATAATCCTCGCAGAGGCTTAATGGAATTGCCAGATATTGCTTCTAAACGAATTCAATTCTTGAAAACATACAAGCAAATCAAAGATGAAGGTATTTATCAGTTTGTATACCTAGATGAAACATGGATTTTCCAAAATGGTACTGTCGGTCGATCTTGGCGAGACAGCAATGCAAAAAGTGTTAAAACTACCAAAGTCGATGGAAAAAGATGGATAGTTCTTCATGTAGGTAATAGAAATGGCTTTATTCTTGGATCAGAGCTTATATATCCTTCAAAAAGTGACATGGGTGATTATAACGGTGAAATGAATCACGAAAACTTTTTATATTGGTTTGAAAATCAATTAATAAAAAATTTAGAAGAACCATCAGTGATAGTTATGGATAACGCACCTTATCACAGCAGTTTACTTGTGAAAAATCCTACAACTTCCTGGAAGAAACCTGAAATTCAAAATTGGCTCAGATCACAGAAAATTGCATTTCATGGGACCATGCTCAAAGCTGAATTATTAACTTTAGTTGCTCGAAATAAGCCACCCAAATTATATGTGGCCGATCAAATCGCAGAAAAATATGGACACAAAGTGTTACGTTTGCCACCTTATCGCTGTATCTTCAATCCAATTGAACTAATATGGGGAATTACAAAAAGTTACTATAATAAACACATTGGACGGGATGTTAAAACAATGGAAAACTGTGTGAATATGTGGCGAGAGTCAAGGTTACGCCAACAGTTTGGTCGAACTCAATTAACCATACAGAAAAGGAAATAGAAAAATGTTGGGACAGGGAAAGGATATTTGACATAGAAGACATTACTTCTATTATTATCAATTTAAATGAAGACGATGATAACAGTGATACTTTAAGTGACTCTGACTAAATTTGAATCATTCAAATATTTTAATTTATAGATATTGTGTAATTGCTAAAAAAAATAAAGTTTTTTTTTCTTACTTAATTTTTTTTAATTATGGTTGTAATGTGCAAGATTTTAGAAATTTTTTTCTTAAAAATGAACATTTCAATGTTGTAGTGACATTAATTTGAGGTTAGAATATTCTAACCCGTAAATAAGCAGGGAGGCAAGGCAACGTCCTTAGTTTATGACGTCATGAATATTGATGACGTGCATTGGATTTAGCTTTGCGAATACTATACATATGAAGCCATCTTTTGGAGTGGCGTAATTTTAATTAGTATAAAGAGTCATTACTTTTTCCATGGACTGTAAGTGATCTTCCTGTATACTAGGGAACTGTGTATTATTAAGTTGATGGTTAAATATCCTGTAAAATTTGTCAATGTCGTCATTAACATAGCTTTCATTTAAACGCAAAAACGTGGTTTGTATGCATCTGTATACAATAAACATGTTGAAACCTGTTTTTGATGTATCTTTGCTAATTGTTGATTATTTTCATGTAATGATATTTATCAAATAAGCTTTGCAACAACACAATTTTTTTTATTATTGTATAAAATCCCTATAAAATGTCTATATACGAAGGTAGTGTAAAAAGTTCGAGGTTATCCTCTATTTTGAAGGCTCCTAGTATTCAGAGTAGACTTTCAAGTGTTAAAGCATCAAGCAAAGTACGCTTTAAGTTACATCTCGCAAAAAAATTGCGCAAAATTTTAAGACAATATTTAAAAGGTGAAAACGTGAGAGAATATGAAAATTTAATTATATTGATACGTGATGGAGATTTATTAGACAGTGATATTAGTGAATTATTAAGTGAAACAACTCAATGTATTTCAATTCTTAATCGAGACTTGCGACTGTTTGTAGAAGTTATTTTATCCATAAAATGGGTTCATCGAAGTTCAGATGTCGTATCTGAGTATCAGTCATTTCTTTTAAATTTATTATCAGCACATAATTACCATGCAAAATATGCTATTGATAAGCTAGTTTCCAATTTCTTACCAGGTATTATCTGCAGTTTCTTCAGAGAAAGTGCTAGTAGCAATTAATAATTTCTTTTAGATGACGACAATGAATGGGATAATGGCATACCATCTGATGAAGATTGTCAGAAATGTGTTAATATACATAGTGTTTGTAATGTTCTTTTAAAAATTATTCCTATGTTAGTTGGTATGTTAAAGTTCATGTGATAATTTATTTAAAAAAATTATTTTGTAGGTGTCGAGAAATATTATTAACCACTTTAAAGCAAAATTTTCCTTTTTATAAAAAATCGGCTCACATGCACGAGTATTATTTGCATAATCTTTTATGGATTCTTGACTATCAACCGCTTTTAAGAGTAGATATTTTAAATTTCATAATTTCAAGGTTAGTATATTTTATTTTGTGATTAAAAATTTAAACATAAATGTGTAGAAGAAAATGTTTCTTGAAGATTAAATTAAATCAAAACATATATTTATTTACCATTACAGGATGATAATATTAGATGTGAATGCACCAAAAGAAGAAATAGAAAAAGTTGAAAATGAGGAAACGCAATTTACAATGGACGTGGATCAAGCAACTACTGATAGGTCTCAATTAGTACATCCAATTGGTCATACTTTAGATATTTGCATGGATAAATTTCTTAATTATCTTATACTAGAATGTCATAAAACAGATACTGGTGAAGTAAATTGGGAGAAAACTAAATGTACGTTATTAGGATCTATTTTGAATATAAAAATTTACACAGTTTATTTTATTTACAGCTTTGTATCAAGATATGCTTGTGATATTTGATAAAATTATATTACCGACATATAATATACACCATGTGCAATTCATAATGTTTATATTGTGCAGTTTTAAAGGAGCAACAGCCGAAGCTTTCTTAAATTATTTATGGAAGAAAGTATGCACACCGAATACTCCGTCAGTTATCAGGCAGGCAGCTGTAGCTTATATTGCCAGTTTTATAGCAAGAGCAGCAATAGTTCCTTTATCGTAAGTATTAGGGCAAATAAAAGTGATTCTGCAAGGTTCATAACCATTGTTTAAGAGACATTTTAACTTTAGTTTCACTATTTGCCATATGAATATTAATAACATTGATTATTTATATTTTTCTTTTACAGGATGTTAAAAGGCACTCTACAACAGATGGTGGAGTGGGCCCATTCGTACATTTCCGCGCAAGATGATCCCGAATGCGTAAATACAGACGTCCGGATACACACTGTCTTTTATAGTGTTTGCCAAGCTGTCTTTTATGTGATAGCATTCAGACAAAACGATTTAGTGAAGTCTAAAAAAAGTACATCACCATCACAGTATCTTTAACACTTTATTCACAATGTTCTTACAGATATGTCTTTCTTGGAGAACCTTAACTTAGGAAAAATGGTGACGTGCCGATTAAATCCTCTGAGGGTATGTCAACAGGCCGTGGTGCAAAACTTCGCGGCTGTAACAAGGACTTACCAATTAGCGTATTGTTACTCAGTTATTGAACATAATTCCCGAAATATTATGCCTGTAATTTATCGCACAGAAAAAGGCTCTGTTACATCGAGTGATCATATGTTGGATTCCTTCTTCCCATTTGATCCATATATTCTGAAAAGGTACTATTAACTGAATATGTGTTATTGCAGGTGTTTCTGTTACATCAGTCGTAAAGTAATTTTATTTCTTATTCTGTTTTTAATATTTTGGAGTTGTTTCAAGTTCTTGAGTGATAATCGTTACATTTTTTGGATCACAAATCAAGGTTTTTTTTTCTATTTATTACGGCATAGTAATTATATTAATTTAATTAGGCTTCTACATAATTTTTTAAACGTATAAATTGTATTTTAGAAAACGAAGAACAGGGTAAAAACGAAAAATATTTCAGAAATGTCTCGCAACTTATTTCTCACCTTTTATGGTGGGGTGGATATTTATATTGATTCAATCCCTGTTTGTAGTTAAGTTATAATTTCCATATTTCATTCAAATCAGCTACCCATTTTCTTTTTATAAAATCCTGTACGTTTTCTTCTTTCACATAGGTTGCAATGTATTTCAAAGGTGTTTTTATCAATGTAGAGACTCAGCTTTCGACACGTTTTTGCTTTCTGATTCTTTTTTTTGCCTCCTAGTCCTAGATCTCAAGTTATCTTACTTAAAACTCCTACTTATGAGAAGTTCCTTTTTTTATAAAATTATCTAGATTTGTCATTGCGCTTTGATCTCATATACCTTCCTTCCGCAACCTGTTCATTCTTGTCTTTTCGTCATTTTCAAAGTATATTGCAATTTGCTTTCCCCTTTTTGTTAATAGTAATTACTAATATGTTGTAAATTTCAGATCAGGAGAGAAAATTTCACCATTTTATTTGAACTATCTAAATGCAATTGACGAAACTCACTGGGTTAAACAAGACCACGAAGATAATGATTTTCTTTGTGACCAGGAATCTAGTAATCGAAGTATGGACAAATTTTCATATGGATCATCTCCAGGCTTTCGGATGAAGACGTAATTTGTTATAAATATATAATTTTATGTGAAAAAATTGAAATAAAAATTTATTTATTATGCTGTTATATTCTTTTATTATTATCCTCACATACTAAAAACAATACTGTGTTTTACAATTATTATATATTCGTGTGGCAATTATTTCATATTTGTGTGGCAGAATGCAGTACGTGCAGGCGGTTGATGCGGGGGGATGCATGGTGAGGTCACGTCCGGAACCAGTTACCGTGGGTGTTCCGCAGGGTTCTATTTTAGGACCTTTACTTTTCTTACTATACATAAACGATCTCCCGGATGCTACGGAACCCTTAACGGTTCTCTTCGCAGATGACACATCCACAGTCATAGACTCTGGTAATGAAGACTTGAGTATGGCCATAGCAGAAAATATACAAGTGTTGGGGAAGTGGTTTGCGGCAAATAATCTACACCTAAATCTATCCAAGACCCATCTGCTGACCTTTGGTAACAGTTTACCAACAGATGTGGTGGTGGGTGATGAAGTGCTTGCCTCTAAGTGTGACGCGCCATTTCTTGGCCTTAGGGTTGACTCTGAGCTGTCCTGGAAACCTTACATTAACGAACTGTCTGGGGGGCTGTCTCGGTTCTGCTACTGCTTACGTGTTATTGCTCGTAACGTTGGTGTGGAGGCGGGGCTGCTTTCTTACTTCGCCTATGTAAATTCGAGGCTCCAGTATGGTGTGGTGTTCTGGGGCAATTCCATCGACTGGCGGAGGATATTTGTCCTCCAAAAGTCATGTATTAGAGCAATTTATGGAATGAAACCAACAGAGAGTTGTGTGGGTGTGTTTCGATCTGCCAAAGTACTGACAATGCCCTCAATTTATATACTTCAGTGCGCGCTACATGTGAAGATAAACTATAATGAATTTTTTAAAAAATACGAAACGAATCATGCACATGCTACGCGAAACCTTCGTAATATGCATCTTGTGCCCCCACAAACGTATTTTACAAAAATACAAAAAAATGTTGTTCACCATTGCGTAAAAATATACAATCACATACCGCTTCGGATCAAGAGCTTGCCGTTGGCCCGGTTTAAAATTATTTTTAAGTTTTGGCTGATAGAGCAAGAGTTCTACAGTGTGGAAGATTTCCTTGAAACAAGCGTAGACATTGGCGTATAGCATAGGTTAACTGCACGCATATGTATATATACTTACTATCTATTTAAACTTGTGATTGTTTTTTCGTTGTTATATATTTTATACTTATGACATATTCTATGTTTTTTTGACATAATGGAACGTAATAAATATTATTATTAAATATTATTAGAATGGCTGGTTTCTGTTTTTCATCTTAAAATTGATTAGATTAATATGGGAAAAAAAGGATATTGATTAATATAAAAAAAGTGCTTTTTTAACCACTGAGTTAACCACGCAAAGACCAAAATTATTATCTACATTCCCGACATCTTTTCCAATATATAGAATATAAGCAAATTTATTACATTTCATATATACATTCCCTGGCTAAAATATTAAACCCATCTGGAAATATTTGAATTTTATTAAAATACTTAAACACACACTTTATATGTAAAAAACTTAGAATCCATATACGATTGATATGTACATGTAATTTAACTAATATTTTGTGATTCCACCGTTTACTTTTAGCACAACTTTGCCTGTTGAGCACATTATTCATACCGTGCATTCATTTTACCTCGCTGCGAAAACTGTACCACATTATATTCGGGTCTAGCTGCCGAATACCGATCAGAATGTAAAGTGGTGGGGCGCGAGTCATTTGAATCACGACTATAACTGACTACTGATCATACTAGCCGCAGCCCCACCACTAATTTGACTGTAGGCGACGCGAACAACTACTTAATCTGTAGTCAGTCGTTGTTGTGATTCGACTGACTCGCGCCCCACGACTTTACATTCTGATCGGCATTTGGTATCTAGACCCGAATATAATATGATATGGTGTTTGTAGCATTTTAATATGATAGCACGGTATAGCTTTCATGCACTTTTTAATATCTTCGTTATCTGCCTATACCTTTTCCTGTTCAGATCAGAATTTCCTGGTCACTAGTACTGGTATGTCCACCGCTTACAGAAAGCTTAACAGACTTTATCGTATGGCATGGAGCATAAATAGAGCTACCAATTTGTGGCACCGCATTAGAGTCCTTAGGAGCCGGAACTTGTGCCTCTAGTTAATTCAAAGAGTGAATTTAAAACAAGGCTGCGTCTCTGTTGTGGTGAAAATCCATTATTTTCGTGTATAAGCGTAATCTTAGAAGATTGTGATAGTTTTACAGTTAGTATAGAAAACGTAATTTCTAGACTGTAGTGACGACAAAATGATATGTGCAGTCTGCAATAATTCTTTGTTCTCCTGTTTGTCTTATCTCTATAAATCACGGCGATTTGTTAATTCTAAGTGGGGTGCCAGTAGGATACCGGGCTGTTTATTTTTCAATGGTATACTTATTGAGGAGCTGTCCGAGATAGTAGAATGTTTTGCCGGCTTGTTTTCCAGTTCGTACACTAGAAGATCTTCTCACGTCAACTTTGAGCATATAGATGTTAACCAGGATGCTCAACACTTTGGTCACATTCCAACTGAGGAAGTTTTGGCAGCTATCAAGAAACTTGATTCATCTACTACTCGTGGACATGATGGAATGCCTAGTTTCTTTGTCAGGGACTGCGTCAAAGAACTTTGCAGGCCTCTGACTGTTATTTTCAATTTATGTGTTCAGGGGGTTAACTTTCCCGGATGGCTGGAAGATAAGCAGGAATACACCTATGTAAAAGAAAGGGGAGCGATCAGACAGGAATGCTATAGACCGTATCTTGTCGAATTTTGCCAAAACATTCGAATTTGTTCTCTATGACAAATTATTTAGCTGAGTTAAGCCTTTCTTATCTATTAGGCAACATGGATAACTTCAAAGATCTTGGAGTTTTGTTCCACTCGCACCTTGGCTTTTCTAAGCATATAAGTGACATAACTACATCAGCATCCAGAAGTCTAGGGGAATTCATTTGGTCGTGCAAAGGTTTTAGTAACCTGCACACTTTGAAGACTCTTTACTGTTCTCATATCCAGTCCAAACTGAAATACAGTAGTGTGGTACCCGCACTATCATTACCAGCAGTTACTCCTGGAACATATTCAGAAAAGATTTATGAAATATTTATCTTATAGGATTGTTGCTTGTTGGTGAACATGGTTACAGGCAGTATTTTATAATCCTAAATGTTTTCAACAAATACAGAGTTTAATTTTACATTTTAATCCGCCGGCACAGCTATTTAAAAAAATCAGAAAAAATTCGGAGATAGTCAATCATCTATTCATTTGTAGTGGACCAATACAATCTTCTAATTCTAAGTTCGATAGATGAAAATAGGTCAAGAACGAAGTTACAAAAATACTTCTGAATCCACTATACAATTAAATAGTCATGATATTCTTCTAATGTGTATGGTTCTATGTTGCAAAGTAATTTATATATGGTACGTAGACTTCCGCGGTCGTGGTTCATACTATCTTCTTCTGGGCTTCCGGGCTGTAACTAGTAAGTTTCGGTTTCAGTGCGACAGATAGTAGCAGTAGTTGAGCCCTGAAGATGTTCCATACGAGTGGGTACGAAACGTCGGCAGTTATATCAGTAACGCGGTTACAGCTCGGAAAAAAAACAGTTTTTGCTTTTTTTTGGAGTCGGTTCCCCCTTTGCAGTCCACTGCTTTGACTATATTTTTGTTTCGGGCGCATAATGGTGTATCCAAGTTTCATCTACAGTAATTAATCGGCGCTAAAGCTCGGATTTATTGCGCCTAAACTGCGCCAACAGAGTGTCGGAAATGTTCATTCGAACACGTTTTTCGTCTAACTTTAGCAAAAGCGGCACCCAACGCGCGGACAGCTTTGTCATACCTAAATCTTGATTTAATATGTGACAAACACGTTCTTTGGACATATTGGGTTGGCAACTAAGTACTTTCGGTTTTGTAGTATAAAATAAAATACTTTTTTTAAACAAAGAATAGTTTTTAATCAATTATATATTTTCCATTTTGCTCAATGACCTTTTGCCATCTTTCTTTCAGCTGCATGATTCTGCGCTCATAAAATTTCTGGACCTTATCAGCAAAAAACTGAACCAGGTGCGAGTAAAGGTCATCGTCATTTGTGAAAGTTTTACCATTCAAAGAATTCTGCAAACTTCGAAATAAATGGTAATCAGATGGTGCTAGATCAGGGCTGTATGGGGGATGTGGCATCACTTCCCAGCCAAGCTCCAATAGTTTCCCACGAGTTGCCAAAAATGTATGAGGTCTTGCATTATCTTGGTGGAAAACTACACCTTTCCGATTTGACAATTCTGGCCGTTTTTCTTTGATTGCTTCATCCAGTTTTATTAATTGTTGACAGTAAACATCAGAATTGATCGTTTGGTTCCTTGGAAGCAGCTCAAAAAACACAACACTTTTGTAATCCCACCAAACTGACAGCATGATCTTTTTTGGATGCAATTCAGCTTTCGATGTGGTTCGAGTTGGTTTATCGTGTTTGCTCGATGATCGTTTTCGAACTATGTTACTGTACAGGACCCATTTTTCATCACCAGTCATGATTCTTTTTAAGAAAGGGTCGGTTACATTTCGTCTAAGGGGCATATCGCAAAAGACATTTTAAATGTTTTTCAATTGTTGTGTGCAATATATGTAGCCTCTCCGCAACGTCTCGGACAGTTATATGACGATCCTCTTCAATTATAACTTTGATTTGGTCATCATCAACTTCAGTAGGCCGACCAGAACGTTGCTCATCTTTGAGGGAAAAATCTCCAGAACGGAATTTTTTATACCAATTCTGACACGTGCGCTCTGTTAAGCAATTAGCACCATAAACTTCACATATCTTTTTATGAGCCGCAGCAGCTGTCTTTCCTTTACGGAAATAGAATAGTAAAATATGTCGAAAATGTTCGTTTCTGCACTCCATTTAAAATTAATCCACAACTAATAGCTTTAATAAAAATCACGCACTACTTGCTTGTGAAGTTACGTCAATGTGACTAGTATCACGCGACAAACGGTAAAGTACAGCACTGACATACGTTATACAAAAAAATAAAGCAACGCTCTCTATGAGTAAAAACCGTAAGTACTTAGTTGCCAACCTAATATTCATAGCCTTTGCTATCTCTCTCACTTTAATTCGACGGTCGTCCAGCACCAATTGGTTAACTTTAGCAATGTTATTGTCAGTAGTTGCAGTTTTTGGACGTCCCGAACGTTCATCGTCTCCCAAGCTCTTACGGCCCCGTTTAAATTCAGCTGTCCAAAATTTCATTGTGGTAAATGATCGTGCAGAGTCCTCGTTCACAGAGTCCAACTCATCTTTGATTTGCGTAGGCGTATTGCCTTTCAAAAACAAAAATTTAATGACAAGTTAATACTCGACACTCACATCGACTCACTCAAACGACTGTCGAATAACAACTGCGCGTCCAAAATGGCTGAAATTTTGGTGAGTACCTCGTATAAGCATTTTAATATTTATTCATCCTTGATCAATCTATCTCTTAGCGTCGACAACGATAAAACAGACGCAAAAAATAAATTCCTTTTTTTTTTATAACACGCAATTTAATTTAGTATCAACAACGTTATATGTTATATTTTTCACGTAATTGGCACGTTTATTGCACGTTTTCATGATTTTATATTGTGAGCTTCATTCATTTGAAATATGTGTGTATATATGTAGTAGATAGTCTTGTTTTTATGGCGCTATAAATCGTCAAATAAGTTCGATAATATCCTGTCCGTTAAACGATCACCCATGAAGTTCGGACACATACATCGTCAAACTGGTCCGCCGAATAGAGATTTCATTATATATATTTTACGAGGCTTTTGTTAAAGGCTAACCTATATAATTTTTTATTTTGATTTTACGTCCGAACATTATGGATAGTAAAGTGAAAATGCGTAAAGTTTTTGTTTGACTAACAATAGGATCAGTATGTTTTAAAAAACCATATTGCAAATATTTAAAACAATGTAAAGCGTAAATTTTCATGTGTTGAATATTCAAATTTAAATTGGATTTATTTGATTGACCTTTCGTTTTATGTTTACTGAATTTTTTATAAAATATCTTTTACAACATGTGGAATTTATTCTCCAAAATAAATTTATTTTTATATACACATGCGGACAAAATTATTAGACAACATTAAAAACCGTTATTTTTTGGAACTTTTCGAATAGATCTTTTATTGTAATTCATTCTAAGATCATTAAAGGAACGACAATGTTCTAAGAGAGGAAAAACTCAATTGATTCATTAAATATTAAGTTATTAGATCACCTACCATATACACTGTGAGCAACTTAATCTATTTGTAGTTAGCAGCACAAAAATCCCTAGATTGGAGCAATTTTTATCTTTGTATATTGGCGACACTGTTTCATAATTACATGTCAAATGAATCTTTTAAATAATTAAGTTGTGGCTACTAATGATAAAATGGTAAATACGGAGTGATCCGTCTCACGTAATGGAGGTACATATGAGAAAAGTTAGTTTGACATCTTTGTATAGTTGGTAGTAGCACGTTTTTCTAATTAACACACATGAAAGCATATTTAAAGGTTAAACTGTTAAATACATATAACCTTAAAACAATTAATAGGTAAGGAATTTTGTTGACGCCACCGCAGTTCACTTGAGATGGATTTCTCTGTACAAAATGTAAGCACTATACTGTATTTCAAAAATAGAGAGACCAGAAATTCGTCTCTCCTTGAAACATAGAATATTGCCAATTTTATATTGATATCAACCTAGGCATTCCCTTGCGAAAGACGGATGTATGTATATAGTAGAGACATGGCACAACTATTTCTTTTATCCTCCATATGTCAAAGATAAGTTACAGAAAATGCATTTTACGTTTATCAGAGGAGTTGTTTATGTTTCAAATATGGTAAAAAAGTTTTGAAAACTGGTTCCTTCGGATGCAAACGTGTATTGTTCCTAATGGGAAATATTTTTAGAAAATATAACAAAGTTTTCTAAATAAAATATCCCATTTTGCATATTGAGGAATATTATTTGCATTTCATGTTTAAGTTAGGATCCTTCAGTTTCAATTATTTAAAGTTGGCAGCGCGAGAAGTCCGTAGATTGTATACAACATAAATTGAGTTCGATATTGGATTATTAGTTATTATTCGCTTCTATAATAAATATAAAGGTCAGTAATCTCAAGCGTTCTGTACCATAAAAGTTCCTAAACTAGGATAATTTGATGATTTAGTTACTGACTTTTTTTTCGTTTCTTTCCTTCTTACATACATTCAGTTATTCATTTATAAGAGCTGTCACAAATTATTTTCAATATTCAACAAATCGATAGTGTGATTCAGTGTTGCTAATTTAATTTTCTTTTTCTCAAACATAAATGAAGTTATACGCAAATTTTGCAATGTTGTCAACTTAAATTTCAGAAAACTCATTGACCACCTGATAAATAATAAACATAAATTAGGTATTTATAGTTTTATTGCATTACACAAAGAAGTAGGTGACTTATTGTATGTACAATACATTACATATTTATTAAGGTAACGTTCTCGAAACAATAAAATGTTCATTTAGTAGAAGGCATTAGAATCACAGAACATTCAAAAATAAGTAAGCTCTCATCTTACTATTTTGTTGAAATAAATACAAAACTATTTTATTTAACAAACAAGGGGAGAAACCACAAGTTGTAACTTTATTAATTGCAGTTTCTTTACATGTTTTACGGTTTATTTTTCTTTTAAATATTGTCACAAAATCATGATAATTTATGTAATTCTTTGTGTGAACTGAAAAATGTAGGAGATATGTTGGAAAGAAATTGGACCCGAACGGTGGAGTTCCCATTTTGTAATTGACAATACAATTTTAAAAATATATTAATGTATCCTCCGTTCATGTGGACCTTCAATTAAGGCATAATTGAGTTCACATGTTTAGTGTCTAGATTTTTTTGTAACTAACCTGAATTTAGCTATGCTTTTAGCGAATCTACATTATCTATTCGGTATACCAATCACACAACTATATTAGCAGACTTTCAAAAAATAATAATACATTTAACACCCTTTCTACCGTATCTAAAGTTTTGTTTAACATTTTGTTACCGCTGAGTATAGTTTATTTGAAGCATTACAGCGTCATCGAAAATGTTAATCGATAATACGAAATTTTACCTTAAATAAAAATGTAGACATTACAGTGGTACATTAATGTGGTAGGCCTGAAAGTTTTCTGTTTTTAATAACTTTTACGGGGCGCTTGGATTAAGGAATTTGTTTTGGAATTGAATTTTCATTAAAATCGTATATATACAGTTCTGGAATGTACCAAGTTTATACTGATAAATAAATATTTGATGTTTCACTGTAAAACGTTTAAGTTGTAATGCGGAAAGTATGATTTTGATTGACTCTTAATTGGTTATGAAGTTAGCAAGGCTTAGATTTTGCAAGATAAAAGATTATTTTATAAAGAAAATGACATAAACATTAAGTACCAATATTTTTAGGCTAATATGGCCCGTTTTTAATATACGTACACAGTGCATTAAAAATGTCATTAACTGCGAAATAATAACAATAATAAACCTTTATTATCTAACAGGATATCTCAATTATAGGACGTAAAATAAAAAAATACGAAAAGTAAATAAAATGATTATAAATGTAAAACATACAATTGAAAAAAAATCAAATATTCAAATTCTAAACAAAGCAACTGCTATGATATTTCTCTGTAAAAGAAATTCCATTCAACTTTCACGAATTATATATTTCTTTGAAACACTACGAACAGTGATAGCTGAGATATTAAACTCTTAAATTTTATTGGGAGGCAGTTGTGGTTGCTCTTCTACAGTAGTGAAAAGATTCCTCGTTTTGTGGTATATTTACTTTATGTTTAAGCGTTTCAAAATCAATTCTCCACTCAAACTTAATTTGAAATAGACGTACAATTACTCTGATGCTATGATCAAGATGATGCTGTTTCATATGCAACTTTTTCGTCGAAAAGCAAAAATATACATAATGAAATATGAAAGCGATAAATTTATACGAAAAAGAAACAATCACGAATATGTCGAGACGAAGAAATTTATATTCAAAATACAGTAACTATAATATTGAACGAAACAAATGTATTCACGAGAGCTGACCTAATTGCTCCAGAAATAATATAAAACTGCGACCTACGACGAGTAAAGTATTCTATAGAGTATGAGCACCTGGCCATATGGACGTTGCTTTTACTGCAAAAAAAATTTCGATCACCAATGATTTGACTTTGGAACGGTGTTAATAATACTAAATAAAACAACTAAATAGTTACATAGCAATAATTTAACACTAGACACAGATTCTAAGTTATAAAGAAATAATAATGTCATTGGAATTCCAAAAAATGTGTGAAATATTTTTTTTAGTAATGCGACGGGTTCGTGTTATAGGCGTTCTTTGTAAAACATTGGTCCTTGCCTCTGTAAAGTGAAATGTGATTTCATGCCTGGGCAGAAATTCTGGGAACGCGAAAAGTCTCTCTTGATAGAAAGAACTCACCGTCAATCTTGGCCTGTAATAAATTCCACAAAACCTCACACAATGTAAATTTCTTCTGTCCACAAGAGATCGCATTCCAGACCTAGAGAGGAATTTTGCTTGGCTGGTTACAACGGGTGGAAGCGTCCCGTTCATCTTGTAAGACAGGGTCTATGGTCTTTATTAGGGTCTATGCATGTAGGCAGTGAAAACCAAACGAGGGGTACCATATAATATCAACATATTCCAGCTTGTTAATATCAAGAGCGTAATAAAGAGATTTTAATGCTCTAATATATCTAAGGTAGTTAGAAACATGTATTAAGAATCCTAACGATTTACATGGAGATGCACAAATCGCCAGAATATGTAGTCTAAATGTCAGTTGATGGTCGAACGTAACTCCCAGGTTTTTTATTTGAAACAACTTTAACATCTGTTCTGTAGTCTGCACTTTTTCATGTATGTATCACTACGCAATATTTATTCATATTTAATCTTAGTTGATAAGTGTTAGATTGAAACTTATAAGTGTCTCAATGGATGCTATTTTATAGTAAATCTTAACGTCATCAGCGTATGTTAGCGTAGGACAATCGATGTTTACTAAAAGATTATTAATAAATAGGACGAAAAGTAGTGGACCTAAATGCGATACCTGTGGAACTCCAGAACTAGCTACAAATACGTGCGATGAAAAGTCATTGTAGAAACATAAAAGACGCGGTTTCTTAAATAAGATGTCATCAGCGCAATCGCAGGCGAAGCAAAACCAAATGATCTGAGTTTGGAAAGTAAAGCATTGTGACGTAACATCAAAAGCATGTGATAGATCAATGTATAGACATCAACTTATGTTCGCTTGTCCTAAACTTTGTTCACATACTGAAAAACAGGGCAAAGATTTGTTACTGTTGGACAACCGGGAATAAACTCATATTGACCCAGCGAAAGGAATGATCGAACGTTGGAATTTATGGAGATATGCAAAACTTGCTCATAAACTTTTGCGAAGTTTGATAATATAGATATTGGTCGACGGTTCATTAGCAGTGTTTTGTCAGCTTTTTTATGGATAGGACAAGTCAAAGAGCGTCTCCAAATGTTAGGAAAGGTAGCTGTTCGTAAGGAGAGACTGTCATTAATGGATACGCGAAAACATATCGACAACCGCGGCCAAAGAAACTTGGCAGCAAATCATCATCGATAGTAAGTTGATTAGCAAGTTTCGATAGCATGAACAGTAAATCATTTTCACATATCCGCACAATGGTAAAGAAAAGGTAGTTACTGTGGAGTTCAGAATAAGTTGCTCGGTTATTTTCTAAACAGCCACGAGAGAATGTATCAGCAAAGGCATGAACTATACCTATAGGATCAGAAAGCTCTTCAGTGCCATCACTAAGTCTACCAGACTTTCTTATTACATTCTTTGTAGAATTACTTGTAATCGGTTTTCGTAACAATAAATAAGTTTCAGAAATTTTCGCAAATTGAGTGTAAGTTGAATAGATTTTTGAACACTTGCGATAGACAATTTTACTCAGTTAGGATGTAAATTGTTTAAGGAGAAACAAGAATCTTGTACCATCTGTGGACAAACAGTGCAGACAAAAATTGTGGATTAGTAAGTACAAGATTTATTCAAAAAGTTTGACAATTAATTTTTTATGGATATGAAAATGAAATCAAACTTTTATTTCATTTATGTAGTCCAGTCTCTTCTATACAATCTACAAAATCTTTGGAAGGTCTCTGTAAAATCTGGTTCTGAATGCTTGTAAAAATGCTCATCATATCTCTTTTTATTGTTTCGAAGACATCAAAACCTTCTTCCTTTAGGGTAATTTTTAATTTTATTAATACAAAAGCTTTTATCACTATTTTTACGATTGCTTACTCATTCTCTACTTCGTGCTACTTTTGGTGCTTTTATGAATTACTCATTAGTTTCCTTGGTTTTTAATATATTTAAGTTTCATAGAAGACCCTTTTAATTTGCATTTTGTATTTTCCAACAGTTCAGAATTTATAGGAAAACAAGATTAGATTTATATAATAAATCTATTAAAGCTATCTGATATAAAATTTTCTGGTACCTTGTGCTATTATTGCTATTATTAAATGAATTGTATATAGTAACATAAATACATATCTTTGTTAGATATAATCTGTTAAATACTTATAAGAATGTAAAAATTCCAACACAGTCAGAAAAAGAAACAAAATCTTTCATTCCTTTAGTTGTTCTGGACAACGTACTCTCTTTGCAACAAGAGAATGGTCAAAAGAATCAACAAGAGGTTCAGTGTTCGAAATATTTTTACAAATTATTGCGGTGAATATTATGTATCGATATTCCAAAATTAATTCTAGGAACGCGATAAATTTTGGGCAGTGAAGGAAACGTCCATAACGGCGAAGATGAGTATATGGAAAAAGAGTTTAAATTGATTTAGATCGAATGATTTGGACGAAGATTTCTGAAGATGGAAAGAAGAGCCGGGAACGAAATTCAGGAAATTAAAAACGATTCTGACAAATTTGTTATTATTATTATAGTTTAGTTCTTTCGGAATTTACTTTGGAGCATCCACTTGCGGAGATGGAATAAATACAATCCTGTTTGATAATTTCACATCCTTTCTATATCTTGTCGATAATCATATTTTCGTTCACTCTTCCAGTATATCCAGTTCATTATTGTTACAGCTACGAGCTATTTTCAAACCTTTTCCGACTATAATATGTTTAAGCCTACTTTTTCCAGTTATGTTACTTGTGTTTTCCTTGCTACATGGTGTTTATTATTTCACTGTATTGATTAACCTAGAAATTAGTTTAACGTAAGAAATTTCCATCATTTGCAGCATACATAATCACTGAAGGTTGATATATAACCCCTTTCCACATTAATTTTCGTATTCTGTATACGTATTTCAACAACTAAGTTGTCATTATCAGCAGATAATTAACTTACTTAATCACTGAAAGTAGATATATAATCCCTTCCACATTAATTTTCGTATTCTGTGTACGTATTTCGACAACTAAGTTATCATCATCTGCAGGTAATTAAACAGAGTCGCACCAAACTACGGCAAAATACACGTACGAAACAAATACCGCACACGATCTGTACAGTTGAAAGCCAAAACGCACACTGTGTGGAAAGGGGTTATGTATCAACCTTCGGTGATTAAGTTAATCAACCACAGGCTCCATCAAAATTATCTCCAGCATGCTTGGATACTAGAATCTCCTTTATTTTCCATTTACTCTTTCTTCCGTTCAAAACGTTCCTTTAGGGCATCATTATTATTTATATTTTATATTTTTCCCATACATGGTCGTGTGTTTATCTTTTTTGGTCTATATTTATAGTCATTTTAATTTCATTTTGCGTAGCTGAAACTGAAGTTACATATTAATTTACAATAGTTGTATCTGTTAATATATGACGCTAAACAATGCTAGAAATTTATTTAATGAACATCTATTTAGGTTATTGCACAGTTTGAATTTTGCTGGTATAAACTTGGAGTTACCTAGGACTGTATACCTAAACATGCAACTCTAAAAGATTTCGAATATCAATTAATTCAAAATATGTGGTATTTTATTTATTTATAACTTCTATATATTTTGAGCAAAGTGACGCGTTAAATCTAGACGTGTGAAAGGTATTTGTACCTATAAGTTACATTTGCTTGCTAAAAAAACGAACAGGGTCAGAGGTGACTATAATTATTATGTAACTACGAATACAACTGACATGTGATCGTTCATGTAGACACGAACAATACTTACAATTAACTATTGACTGTAAAGGCGGTCTATCAGTGCGTTTTTATGTTTTGTTTGTTCAGAAATAAAATATACGATGGCAAGATTGAAACGTTTCAGTTTATGACCAATATAAAGGATGCACGCATATTCGTGTTATATACAGTGTTTCCCATAAAATATGAACGGTCTTAAATACATATATGTGTACAGTCGATCAGGAGTTTTTACTACATCCAATAAAACATGAAGATCATAAAATTTAAACATTTATTTTCGATTAATAATGTTAAAAAACTTGTGTTATAATTATGAAAGTTGTTATTATATTAAACTACAAAAAATTTGTTTAATATGTCTTTATAGATTATCGAAAAAGTTTCTTATACTTCACTCAATGCATAACATAAATAGACGACTTTGATAAATCGTTTTCACAGCGTCTTATATTCGAGAATAATAAGTGTTTGATGTATTTGCGAACTTAATGATTCATTTTAGTTGTCCAAAAATAGAAGCTGCAATGCAATGTACAAGTTTGGAACGAAAAATTAAAAGAATGACTCACTGAAGTAAATAGAATTAAAATAATAGTTACCACATCGAAATGACTTCAGAAGCATATAAATATAAAGTTGTAAAACAAATTTGTCCAACGCGTCAGTTAGTTTAAAAATCTAGTTTGAATTGTGAGAAAAAAATTGTAGAATGGCGATGAAGTGGTAGAAGAAATGAGAGTCAACAATCCTCGATTCTCTTTCTTCGTTTGTTGAAGAACCATAATGACAACTATATTATCACCTTATTTTTATAACTTCATCTTTTTGAGACGATTTTAACTTTGGAGATGATCTAATCTTGATTCTAACCTTACACATGTCTCAATAATCCTGAGGTTAATCGGGTCTCAACTAGTCATATGCCAAAGATTGTGGAAGCTCTAAAAATTTGACAACGCTTAAGACAGTGAATAGAGGAAGTTCTAGCTAGGTAAAAGCTAAATAAAAAGTGTATGAAATTTTTTCTCGTCTTTCACATCGTATAGAAAAATAATTCATCAAATAAAGAGTCGATTCACTATAGTATTGTAGTCTTCGCATATAATTGGCTATTGATTCCATTTAAGAAATTATTATCCCAATAAAAAAAAGCCTTTCTGCAAAACGCACAGATATTCTTTCAAGACATCTAAGAATACATGACCAAGTGGTTCACACAAAAAATCAAGCGGTTGTACTGAGACCAAATTAAGCACTAAGTTCTTAAGATACTAACTCGCTATTTAGTGTTCGCCTAAGTTATCCCTAAGCAATTTTAACAATCGAAGAAGAGGTTTTAAGAATTGTCTATCTTTCAGTATTTCACGTTGTTATTGAAAAGACAACCCGAAATATCTATAAAAGAATTCAGATTCCTTAGTTACGATTCATTTCCCTTTGTATATATTCCATAGTAATGTCTGATAGATATTATAGTCTGGTACGTAGACTTCCGCGGTCGTGGTCCATGCTATCTGCTTCTGGGCTTCCGGGCTGGAACCGCGTTACTTGTATATCTGCCGACGTTTCGTACCCATTTGTATGGGACACCTTCAGGGCTGAACAGTTTCAGTGCAGTAGTTGAGCCCTGAAGATGTCCCATACAAATGGGTACGAAGCGTCGGCAGATATACAAGTGACGCGGTTCCAGCCCGGAAGCCCAGCAGCAGATACCTTTTATTTAGATTTAGAAATTAATTTTGTCAAGTGAATGAAAATTTTTCTCGTATTCAATGTTAGAATACATGTAGTGTTACATAACAACAACTTCCATTTTATAATTAGTATTTTCTTAAAATTATTCGCATTATAAGTTTTATATTATAATCGTAAAAGAGTGTACCAAAATTTTCCTGATCGACTGTACATTTTCATAATAATTAATCTCCGACCATGTGCATTTTTTATATACAAAACTACAACTCAAGAATATTTAAAGATCAAACGAATATGTTAAGAATTGGCGATACAATATTAGTATGTATTAGTGGTGAGTAGAGTTTTGGACCTTTTAATTCCTACTACACGCTACTTTATTATTAGTTTCCTTATAAATATATTAAAGCTACTTATTTAGTATCTTTTCAACATTACGCACAAATTTAGAAATGTACAAATTTAAAAATAAATTGTTATAAAACAAGTATATTTTTATAAGTTAACGATGAGTTAAAATTAGTAAAAACAATGGTAAAACGTCAACAATAATTTAGTTTTAGTAGATTTTTAAAAATATTCCATATTTTTAATTTAATTACATTAAAATTTGCTGAAATTTTGAAGCTACTATGTTGCCAGAAATAATTATAAAGGGCCAGTAATAATATTATACATTATTTTAATTTAAATAATAATTATAGTTTGTTATTCTATTTCCAAAAATTTTACGTATCTATATACATAAACTATAATTTGACAAGGATCAGTTTAGGTTCCTTTGTGATTTATACAAGAAAGATGTACCTCTACGCATAATTGAATCAACTTAAGTACACTTAAATGTATGTTCCAAAATATTTTCAAAATAATTCATAACTAAATATCTATTTCATTTAAAAAAAATCGACGATGTTAAATATACGAGGTTGTTTTGAAATAAGAGAATATTGTTAAAAGGAATCATTCTAATATTAATAACACCCTGTCTACTATATATGTTTCACAGATATCACTGATCATCAGGCAGACTTGTGTTGTTAATGAACGATTCCTTCATAGCGTTTGTCATATCATTTCGATACAGAAAAATAATGAATAATCATAGCCTCCCTATCTCGTCCAACACAAGATAGACGCGTTCTCACTTTGTCGTTCAATACATTTTTGTGTTAGACAAGAGAGAGAGAGGCTATGATTATTCATTAAGAGAATATTGACAATGCAGTTGGTTTAGTTTCGCTTGCCTCTATATGTGTATTTTTTCTCGAATTTTGGTTTTGATCGTCTCTATATATCACTTTTTTCCGAATTTGTGTGTAGGATACAATTAAAAACGATAATTCATTAACGTTATTAGTTTCCGAACCACATATCGAAGAATTCGAATCTATTTTTTACGGAAAATTTTTAGTAAGTTTTACGTTTTCTTTTTTTAATATTCTTTCGAGGTCGTCGTAAATATTATCACTATTTTGTATTCATATTTAATAACATTATTGCATCTCATTTTCTTATTTCAAAAATACCCATTATTTACAAATACATTTGGTCTCCACTGAATTAACTGCATTCTCTACATCCTCTGGTACCTACTTACAGTAGATTTTATTGAATTGAATACAAATGATATGCATTGCTTCATTGACACAACTTGTGTTTTTGCTGAATATATCTTGGACCAATATCAAATGTATACGAATGTTTATTTAGTTACGAAGTAAGCCACGTGGTTGGGATAATCTTCATTTTGCTCTTCATATTTCCAGATCCTGGAGATGTTGGTAGTACGACAAGTGGAATGCCGATTATTAGAAATTAGTAACTGTTGAGATATTGCTCAAAGTAAACTGTATTTGGTGAAACTGGAAACTAGACATTCAATAATATAGATCTTTCCTCAGTACTATGTGGAATAAATTAGAAATGAATACTTGAAGATATTAGAATGGATCAATAAACTATTTTTACAGAATTGAAAATAACCTGATTAAATGCACCCTGTATTACCAACAATTTTCTAATAGAGGATGCAAAGTTGAAGAAGCTGTGATTAACAGCTTTAAAGGAGTTTCAGAAATTGCCACTTTTCGAATACTAGTACCTCAGGCTGATGCTCATAAGCTTTTTAGTCCAGGGGAAGACACAAAGCATTTAGGAATAATTAAAAGTTTGGTTTGGAATCATACAACAAACTGGATTTATGAAAGATATCAAGTATACTGAAACGTACCTAGGTGAAAGCATACCAGAGAATTTATAGATGATCTATGCCAAAAAAGGGACTGAGGAACCGCTTCTGAAATCTGAAGCAGTTAAATATCGAAACGCAGAAGATATTTTTTATTTGTATACAGAATTATACAGAACACACTGCTAGAAATATATACAATTTATTACTAAATACTGGGGTACCTTACGGGGTATTGTAAGCTATGACATGTTCAATGCAATAAGCCTATAGGCTGCAGTGTTGAAAGCCATGACTTGTCAAAGTAACCTAGTTATATAAAAAGAAAAATTTGGCAAGAGATAGATTAGTGGCATGCCAAATGCGTCTTTTATAAAATATGAAAAAATTGCGATGCTTTGTAGAGACGAATCAGGCTTAATTTTATCTACAAAATAGTAATTGGAGATGGAATGTAGGTATATCATTCGGACTCTGAACAGAAGTAATAGTCTGTCTAATAGCAAGGCCTCTTGCTCTTCAAGAGGGAACTTTAATATAGTCCCTCTTCAAGGAAGATAATGGTAGATAACTATTTTTGTGTCTATCATGAACGCTAGCTAATTAAAAGCCTTGCAAAAGTCACTTTTACAGATTGTGGTTTCGCAGAAACTGAGCATCCACTTTATAGTCCAGATTTGTCACCTTACGGCAATTTTTCGTTTTCAAACTTCAAGAAAATACAAAATTTAGGAGCCATAAGACTTATTGGAAGCCATTTTCTAAAGAAACCAAAAGAACAGTTTTTCAACGGGTTTAATGAAAACAAAAAGAATAAAAAGAAGGTGGAGAGAACATGCAATTCTAAATACCAACTTATCAGTGAACAAATCAAGACTTCCAAAAGCTGCTATTACTGGTTGTAGCTTCAAAGAAATTAAACACCCAGATCTGATACCTTACGTTGGGAGATAAAATTTAAGAACGATAATGTAGTGGAATATATAATATTTTTACAATAGATTAATAATGTTATTGAAGTTGTGTAATACAACTATTTGAAATATAAATTTGTTCTGCGGTCATACTTTTTTGTTTGCTTGCTTTTCCGGGAACTTAAAAACAACTCCTTTGTTTATTTGATCTGAAGTTATAGTGCCAACAATGCTATGAATGCTAACAAGCTTTCATAATGCAATGACAAGTCCTTTAGAAACATCCAAAATATATTCAGAGTTACATTAAGTTATACCAGAAAAAAATATCTTATAACATCAATATAATAATAGATCTATGTATTTCAGGTTAGAATAACCTGTACATAGTTGGAAAAAGATTGTTCCATTTACTCCTTTAACTTATAAAAAACCATTAAAATATATGTCTTTCGTTATTTTCTTTTATAATTTTTTTTCACATACATTAGTATTAACATTGACTTTCATTTACAACTTCGGTGGTGTACATCTATGGTATAAACAAGGATTTATATGTTAACGTTTAGAAAAAAATATCAAACACTTATTTTAAAAAAGGTTTCGACTTTACGTGCATACAAACTATGGTTATATAGAGTTACATATATGAAAGTGGTAATAAGTTTGCTTAGATTATGTCATGTATTCTCTGCAGTAAAGTTTGAAGCTTATGGAGGTATTAAAAATATTTTTAATCCTGGATTTAAAACCGCTATACCGTAGTTATCATATATGTATGTAGAGAAGTGTGTGTTTATAAAATTTAATGAATTTGAATTGTTTACTACATTATTAAATATGAAATAATGTTATTGCAATATATGAGGTATGGTAATTAAATAAAAAAACTGTGCTCCTTCCATCGCACGGCCGCATCAGGCGAAGCTGTAATTGGAATGTCATTGATCTTGATCCTTCCTAAACAACAACTCATACTTTCGTCTCTCTGTCTGCTTTAGTTTACTTTCGTGCTTTAATTATAGAGGACATAAAAATTGATCAACGAATTAACATGAAATTCCTTGTCGATTTAAAAAAATCGCCAATAGAATGTTTACAAATGCTGAAGGAGGTGTTTGGTGATAATGTTATGTTACGTGTGCGAGTCTTTGAATGTCACAAATGGTTTCTTGAAGGTCGGGAAGAAGTCGAAGATAATGAACTAACTCCCGGTCTTTTGCTGATCGTTTTTTTCGATATCATATCTGATTGGGTGCCTGAGGATTAAACCGTTAATCAAAAATACTGCAAACAAGTCCTAATAAAGCTGAGGGAAACAGTAAGGAAGAAAATATCGGCTTCGTGGAAGAACGACTCGTGAATTTTGCATCAGGACAACGCAACAGCTCACAATATCCTATCTGCGAAGCAGTTTTTAGCGGGCAAGCGCATTGCTGTGCTTAATCACATTCCGGATTCGTCAGATCTCGCACCATGTGACTTCTACCTGTGCCCAAAAGTGAAAAGTGCATTAAGGGGAACACAGTTTCAGTCTGTTGGACATGTAAAAGCAAAAACGACAGAGTTATTGAAGAGGTTCGCAACTGATGAACTACAGCATTATTTCGAACAATAGAAGACACGTACACAGTGGTGTATAGATAGGGGAGGACAGTATGTTGACGGGAATAAAAGTTGAATGTAAGTTTATTTGCAATAAATAACATTTCTCACACCAGTCTCGTTATTTAATTGTCACACCTCGTAATTCGTTCTATAGCTACATTCCTTTACTATCCGCTTCAGGATTTTAATTTCCCATTTGTATTTGCTGAACCACATTGGTTTAGTACGGGGATCGCGGTTTCTCTTTCTACTTGACTGAATCGATATATTATTTCTCCTGTCTACATCGTATTATTTATGGACTTGTTGAGTTTACGATGCCTTGCTGGTAGCTCCACCATTACCAAAACAGACTTTCTGTTCTTATACAGAGTACAAGTTATTAACTCGGGCGAATAAGTTTATTTGCAATAAATATTTCTCACAATAGTCTCGTTATTTAATTGCCACACCTCGTATCTAGGTTCAAACAAATATTATTATTGCAATATATCTAGATTTCAATCGAAATTCAATTAAGCTTTTTAAAACTTTAGATTACGTAACGCCGCAACTTATCAGTATCGGTTACTTCCCACTTCTTCGATAGCAGCCTTTATTTCTGCAACATATATTTCCAATATCCTCATTCTCTTCCTCGAATTCTCTAATGTAATGGGACCAGATACATTGTTCTACACTATTACGATTTGCTTTTCTCCCAATAATCAATAGAAGTATTTCCGTTGTCCAGCTGAAGTAAAGATTAGTTTTGGGAAAAAGCTTTAAGATTTTATTTTAAACTCACCAAACATTTTTTAAATATTATTGAATAAGTAGTTGTGTTTAATAGGTTTCGATAAAAATTAATTTCCAACTTTAATATATTTCAAGATGGATTTTATAGATTTATCTATTTAGGTACTAAATAATATTGGTTTTTGAATAAGTTTCATCGAAAACGAACTAACACCACCGTTCAGAGACGACTTTGACATTAAACTAAATGGAATTGGGTGAAAATAAAGTTATTGATAATTGAATTAAGAATATAATAATATAAATTAAATAATTTGTGTACGTAGGATGGATTAAAAAGATGAAAAAATTTTAAAATTGAAACCGAAGCATAGATCCTTAGAGAAGATCGAGAAAAATCTGGGAAAAAGAATGATACAAATAAGATAAATTTATATTTCGAAGGGTTGGTAGTAATTATAGACATCTATTTAAACAGTAAAAGAATTGGAAAAGGAGGAAGTGCAGAAGGAAAAGATGGATGTGAAGGTGTTGTAAAAGGAGATGGAGAGAATGTAAGAAAGAAGAGATGAGAGAAGGAAGATTAACAGATAAGAGAAAAAAATAAATGCACGAAATAGAAAGAAAATGAAAAGATACAAAATAAGACTAAGGAGAAAATGAAAAAAAAGAAAATCAAATAAGGAAGGAAGGAATAAAGAATATTATACTCAATTCGCCATTTCAAAACGTAATTTTTGCTAGTTTTAATATTTTAAATTTATTCGGAATAATCGCTTATTATTCAACTTTTATATGAATTGTATTTAAATAAATAATTTTTCGTATAGAATTTAATGAATTTGATATTTATTTACCTACAATAATATAATATAACGACGATATAAAATAAAATTTTTAATGGATTATAAAACAATAACCGAAAGAAACACATATTTTTTTTAAAAACATCCTTTGCGTATTCGTAAAAACTTTGAAAGGGTATAGAAATCTTTACTTGTGTCATTCAAACAATTTTACAAAGAGTGATATTCATTTTCAACTTTGAAAATTAAAATAACAATGATAAATAAGTATTTGATATTTTTCTTAAACAAAAACTGAAATACTCTTTAAATAATGACTATAGCTACTTAACAATATAAGGAAACATTTACTTTGGTAATTTATTATTAATTTTATTTACATAATTTTCAGATTTGTGCGAAATATTAAAACCCTATACATTGTTTAGAAGATACAGGTAAGGCTGGTTGTTGCTGTTAAATTAAAGATATTTTTCAATTATTTTTGTGTAAAATATACTTATTATATTATTATTTAATATATTTTACATCGAAAAATGTTTAATAATAAAATTTTTTACAATTTATTTATTCGTGAAGCAAATCTAGTTTTCTTTCTTATTAAATAAGGGTGTGATACCGTTTCAAGTTTAATAATTGACAAACTCGTAAATACTGCTGCTTCTTAGAGGTTTCAAAAATGAAATTAGACATTCAAATTCTTGAAATACTAAAATTATCACATTTAAATATCATAAATGTTGAAAGTCTTTATAAGGTTCGGTTTATTGGAGTCTTTTAGTATTCAAAAATGAAATTAGATTTTAAAATTCTTGAAATATTAAAACTATCACATTTAAATATCATAAATGTTGAAGGTCTTTATAAGGTTCGGTTTATTGGAGTCTTTTAGTATTCAAAAATGAAATTAGATTTTAAAATTCTTGAAATATTAAAACTATCACATTTAAATATCATAAATGTTGAAGGTCTTTATAAGGTTCGGTTTATTGGGGCCTCTTAGTATTCAAAAATGAAATTAGACATTAAAATTCTTGAAATATTAAAACTATCACATTTGAATATCATAAATGTTGAAGGTCTTTATAAGCTTCAGTTTATTGGAGTTCTTCTATCAAAGAAATTTATTTAAACATTTTCTTTTTCATCATTAATCTCGTATTTTGGTCTTTTATGAGCTCATTGAGTGTGGACTTTCGTAACCTTTCCCAATTGAAGAATATTTATCTACTAAACTAAAGATTTAATTGATAATTTAAATAATATTTAATAAAATCAAATTTATAATTGTTGGATAATGTTAATGCTGTGTTAAAAATCTAAGATTTGGAGCAAGTTGATCCACGAAGTATGTACATTTAGAATGCTTTCTAAACAGACTAGCATTGAAGAACATTCTTTTAGCAATGATGGTGCTACCTTCTTTTAAAGTTTAGTAAATATCGTGTTTAGAAAACATCGTTAGAAATTGGCAGCCAGCAAAATATTAGGAAATACGTACATATACTGTCTTTAGACAACTTCATGAGAAGTTGATAGCATGATCTATCCAGAAATATACTTTAATCACGCTTCAGCTCAAAGAAGATTTTTCTAAATTACGGAGAAATTCGATTTTTGTCAATAACCATCTTTAATGGTAATAGAGATTGAATAATTATTTGCAAATAATGGAAAATAGGTTGAGGTGAATGAAAAACTTTTAAATATAATGAAAATCCTAATTATTTATTGATACTAGAGGATTTTTTTGAAGATTTACGCTGTGTAGTGAGTATGTTGAAATTTGGCAATACATACTGCCTCAGAATATGTCTTGATAAAATTAAATTTATAAACTGTCAGCAAGGATAATGTTAACAATAATTCATTAAAAATCTGGAAGCAAGATTTGAAGAACGTTAATTCAGGAAGTATTTAGGACGCACTCCAAATAAGCTATGAGATTAGAACAAAGATATCGAGATACAATCTCTGCTTTTCAATAGAAAAAAATGATATACGAAGTATTTGACAAAATGCTATGCAGATACATGTAGTATGAAGTTTGCTTTATAGAGTAGATGAGTAAACTCTGATAAAGACAACATCTCCTCCGAGTTTATGTCCTGATGAATAAATATGTTTTTATTAGAAACGACATATTGGCTATGTTTTGATGGTTTTTTGTAATTTTATACTTAATACTTTTTGCACCTAAATTAAATATTATTTGTTTTACTGTTTTCCTATTCGTGTTATATCACATTTTACTATCCTATATCAATATGCATTTATTATTAATTTACTAGACGTCTTTAAACACCTTTTCTGACATTAAGAAAAAAATTATGCGACAATTTTAAAGATGACAATAAAATAATAATTATAAGAGGGATACGATTAATTAAGGTCAGTCCCATTCCTTAGAAATATTTAGTAGAGAGAATAACATACTTTTTGTTAAATTATCTTCTTTTATAGTATTGGCGATAACCTCTTACATCAACTATAAAATTGTCAGTATTCTAACCACCACTAAACACCTTTCTCGGGATTAAACACAATTATATGAAATTACTTCAACCCTTTTCGTCATTCTGTGTGTGGTGCTGAATGTGCAAAGTCAAAATTTAATACCAGATATCGAATTTGTGAAGTAATAACAACAGGGAAACGCAAAGACATTAACAGTCTAAGAAAGTGGCAATAGAAACTTCATTAAAAACTGGAAACTATTTTCATCGAGAAATAGCAAGACGAAAACGTGCTACTAATTAAGCTGTGAATGTGGTGACGAAGTTAAAACCCTATCGGAGGTCTGATTCGTTATGGAAGAAAGAGAAAGATAACGAATCTTGGATACAGATTAATCATTAAAAGATAATTAGAGGATCGACAGGGACGTATTTTAGAAGATGTTAGAAGATTTTAGATGTTAAAAGATCATTAAAGAATCGACAGGGACTTATTAGAGTAGTGCTACGCGTTTTCGAAGATGTTAGAAGATTTTAGATGCTAAAAGATTATTAGAGACTCGACAGGGACTTATTAGAAAGGTGCTGCGCGTTTCGAAGATATTAGAAGATTTTATAATAGATGTTAAAAGATCATTAGAGCATCGACGGCGCATCTTAGAAGCAGATAACATGAAAATATCGAAACGAACTTTGCAATCTCGATTATACGAGGAGAAAATTTAGTCGCTAGCCAGTGGAAACATCAAAGTTGACCCAGAAAATGAAGAAAATCAGATTATGATTGGCGAAACAGTATAAAAGCCTTACTGTTGAGGATTGGGAAAAGTTATGCATTATTATTTTATTCATTTTCTATAAAATTTTACACATTCTTAGCAAACCTACAAATAAAACGAATATTTGGTCTTTTCAAGGTTGTATTCAGTGATGATTAACAGAAAATTTTCATTTCAAACACTCAAACCTTTTGTTTTTGTGGTCTTCCGTTAGGAGTTTTTGATCCAACGGGAGCACAGTTTCTTAAACTTTAACT
Organism: Dermolepida albohirtum; assembly: GCA_031893035.1. Lineage (NCBI taxonomy): Eukaryota > Metazoa > Arthropoda > Insecta > Coleoptera > Scarabaeidae > Dermolepida > Dermolepida albohirtum. Next base: position 153,518 of record JAVIWB010000424.1, read on the forward strand.
TTTCAGAAACAATCTCGTACAGCACTGACTTCGACACTTCAGGAAAGTCGTTTGAAAGAATTCTTATGGTGAAAGCATCTGTTCAGGAGCATTTTCGCTTCAACTGAAGCCACCATATCGTCTGTGATCACAGATGAGCGACCGCAGCAGGACTCATGGACATTGTCGCGGCCAGCTTTGAAGTCTCACTTACGCACTTTGCCTTCACATATGGTTGTAGCTCCGTAAACTCTACAAATCTGCCGGTGAATTTCATGTTTTTTGTCGACGACAGACGTATCACTGACTATACTTTGCACGGGGCAGGCGAACATTTTAAAGGCACAGAACAAACCGTATAGGTTACCTAGATAGCTGCAACTGAGCACAGTTATTCCCAAGAAATGGCAGGACACGACGAGAGTAGTCAATGCGGCGTGCGCACCTCCTATTAGTGTATACATCAAAACGGCCGCTGCGGTATGTATTAGAAGTATGCTGAGAAGAGTTGTCGTGATCTAAGTAAAGGGGAGCTTAACAAAATATTAATTTTTATTATTTAAGAATATATAGTATATGAATATTTGTAATATAATAAACAATTGTCTACCCAAGTCGTTATTTTGTCTTATTTGTTATAAAAATAAGACAAAAAAGTTGAATTTGTATGGTGCCCCAATTTGATTGCCTGGTATTTACAAAACTAATCTGTTTATATGACCTTATTTTCACTTCAAATTATTGCAACGAAATATTTTATAGTAGGGGTATTAATTGAAATTAAATGTCGTTTGTGGTCGAGCCAATGGAACTTTAACAAGGGTTAAACAAGAACTATTTGATTAAATTTAAGTTAGAGCGAATATAAATCGAGTAGGATAATTACGTATAGAAACAGCAGTATTAGCATACGAAACAAGGATAATTTACCAGTAAGTTTGAGAATGGATTGCTGTTCTTGTTTAACAAAAGAAAAGCATGTAATTTAAGAGTCGAAAACATCGTTAAATTGTATCTGAAGTAGCCGTGCCTGTATCTCTAAGTTATTAAATTGCAATCAATCTCCTAGAAAAAACACACGTTCCTTAAATAGACGTACTAAAATTTTTAGTAAATACGTCACTTTATTTTAATTTACTTTTTTTTTTTTATATCATGTGATCCACATTGGCACAGTCGTTATCGTCACCATTCGTCTCTTTGTACGTGCTTAGTTCTTCACTTCGTTAAATGTATTTATAGTTTTAATAATAGACGTGTTCCCTTATTATTTATTTAGTATGTAAAATTAAAAAATAGAGTTTAAGAAAATTTGACAGCGCCATCATATCATTTTAAAAAGAGTGTTTTTGTAAAATTTTTGTGGCCCCGAATTGTGTATTATACATATTTTTCTATGCATCATCGCATGGGCAATCAGGAAGATCGATAGGTATTTAAATTAATTATAGAATAAATAAGATTTGCAAATAAATTTCTTTATCGATGATTCGTAAAATGCGTAAAAAAATTCGTGGGAGTTTGTATAATAAAAAGTAGCATTTAAGGCATTTATTTCTCATTTATTTAAAGGAAAAAGTGTTGGATTCATTTTTTGAATAGTAATAATAAAAAGAAGTAATTAAAACATAAATTCAATATATTTTTTTAATACTCAGTTAAGACAGTTAAGGATGAAAGAAAAGGTAAAATGGCGAAACCGCAATCGCAAGGTAGACTTCCGCGGTCGTGGTCCATGCTATTTGCTTCTGGGTTTCCGGGTTGGAACCGCGTCATTTGTATATCTGCCGACGTTTCGTACCCATTTGTATGGGACATATCGAGGGCTGAACTACTGCACTGAAACTGAAATTGAAAGAGTTTCAGTACAGTAGTTCAGCCCTGAAGATGTATCATACAAATGGGTACGAAACGTCGGCAGATATACAAGTGACGCGGTTCTAGCCCGGAAACCCAGAAGCAGATAGCATTAATATATCAGGTTGTAGAAAATAAATAGCTTGAGAAAGAGGGACCCCTTCTCCGAATCGTCGTTAATATAAACTAAATGTTGTATTAACCCAACGGTCGAAACTCCCAATACAGTAGAGTAAAGTTTACGATTAGACAAAATGACCAATACATTAAAAAAGGAAAGAACACTTTAAGACAGCCGGGGTAAAAGAAAAGTCAAAATTATGGAACTGCAATTGTTCCACAACCAAATATGGAATACTTATAGAGAAGACCAAGAAAGATGGTGCAAAAAATACTCAAAACAACTACTCAAACTAGGAAGAAATCAAAAGTTGATGTATCAGGTTGTAGAAAATAAATAGCTTGAAAAAGGAGGCCCCTCCCCGAAACGTCGTTAATATAAACTAAATATTATGTTAACCCAACGGTCGAAACTCCCAATACAGTAGAGTAAATTTTATGATTAGACAAAATGACCAATACATTAAAAAAGGAAAGAACACTTTAAGACAGCCGGGTAAAGAAAAGTCAAAATTATGGAACTGCAATTGTTCCACAACCAAATATGGAATACTTATAGAGAAAGACCAAGAAAGATGGTGCAAAAAATACTCAAAACAACTACTCAAACTAGGAAGAAATCAAAAGTTGATGTATCAGGTTGTAGAAAATAAATAACTTGAAAAAGGAGGCCCCTCCCCGAAACGTCGTTAATATAAACTAAATATTATGTTAACCCAATGGTCGAAACTCCCAATAAAGTAGAGTAAAGTTTATGATTAGACAAAATCACCAATACATTAAAAAAGAAAGACTACGTTAAGACAGCCGAGGTAAAAAAAAGGCAGAATTATGGAACTCCAATTGTTCTGCAACCAAATAAGGAATACTTATGGAGAAGACAAGGAAATATAGTGCAAAAAATTCTCAAAATAACTACTCAAATTAGGAAACAACAAAAGTTAATATATCACGTAGTTGAATTTGATGGAGCCTGTGGTTGATTGACTTGATCAATAAGGTTGATATATAACCCCTTTCCACAGTTAACTATTTGTAAATTCTGTATACGCATTTCGACAACCAAGTTGTCATCATCAGCAGATAATTTCAAAGTGTCGCACCTGGTAAAAACACGGCGAAAAAATTCTCAAAAATAAACTCCGTACGCGATCCGCACCGTTGAAAACCAAGATGTGCACTGTGTCTGTTTCACAAGATTTTAAAAAATACTTTTACTTAAACTAACATGCACTACATTGAAAAAGGTTATTATGGTCAAAAAGTGTCTATGTGATTTATGTGTGTTTTATGATATTGTTCCTCTTGTCTTTCAGTAGAGAAGAGAGCGTTTGAGAGGCCGGCG